>JAPQRN010000503.1:0-40564 GCA_037367275.1 Coranthus polyacanthus | reverse complement strand
TTAAAAAAAGTATATTAATTGTATTTGAAACGCTAAACAAATCGTGGAAGTGGGAAAAAACAAATATAAGAATAGGACTAATGGTCGATAATATGAAGAATATCATAACCGTTGTTTTTTTAGTTGAAAAGCTATATTATGATTTTCGATCATGCATGTAAAAAGTAAAAAGTACAGTTATGCCCTGATATATTTTCTTTCAGTACGTTTTCCGAAGTTAATACGTCTTGCGTTTTCATTCCTCAGGCAATTTGTCCTTTACTTGATGCCGTAGAGAGCGAGTAACTAGGAAGTGAGGCGGTAACTATGGAAAACGAAAACTGCAGGGTTAAATAAAGACGTTTCTTTAGTACAAATGCAAAACGCAGACTGAATTTGGTAAGATCATAATAATTGAATCTACTTAATCGTCGCAAGGGTGAGTAAGTGTTACTATTGACCCTAAAATAGTCTTGAATTAGGCCACTTAGTGTTGTAAGTGTATCGACTGTTGCGCGTCAGCGCTTGTTTAGTCCCCACGTAACGTCAGTGAAGTCGTGCTAATTACATTTCTATTGCGTGGTTAATTGTATTTTAGGTCCATGGCTCTGCCGACTTTCTCGGCCTATGCACCCAGTCGGTCCCGTGTGCTGGCCGGACAGCTGGCCCGGCAGCGGGAGCAGCAGGCCCGGTGGCGGCAACAGTGGGAGCTGCACGCTCAGTACTTCAGGGAGCAGAATGTCCGCAGCCAGAGGCAGGCGGTGTGGGGCTCCCGTCAGTCCCACGACCAGAGGTAACTACGTACCAGAGCCTTTTCATGTTCATAATTAATGCCCTTACCAAGGAGCTGCTACTCTAGTCTTATTTCTCTTTCATTGCTCTCACTCTGGTGGCTCTGTGAGTAATTCTCCCCTGTACTTATGTATGTAATGTCTCTGTATTAAATAAACATGAGAAAACAGTGACCCAGAAACTATTGTTCTCAGCAAGAGAGTAATAGTCTTCCTGTCAAACCACCTCTTTTTCAGTTCTTTCAACCTACCACCTTATTGTGTCTGTCTGTGTGTGTGTGTTTTTTAAAGAGTAACATTATATAAATGTGCTGTGAATTAAGGTGTTTGCGTGACAATATGTGTAAATAATAAAGCTACCATCATTTCTTAATTAATCACGCGGGACTTAGATGTGTATGATTTATCAGGACACCAGTGGCAAAGAAAGTCGATTATCTTTTTTTCTCTGTCTGTCAGTATGCTGGCATACCATAAACAGAGATTGACAGAAGAAAAGAAAGCTAGTCTAGAGCAGCGCAGGAATCGTCTGAGGGCCATGCTTCAAGAGGAGCAGGACCAGCTGGAGGCGGAGCTCAGGGAAGTGGCTCCAGACAGCAGAACTTTGGCAAGTCAGCTGGTCCAAAAAACTGAAGAGCTTCGTACAGTGAGAGAGGAGAGAAGAAAAAAGGTATTTGCACTTAATTAAATAATACATTCAACTCCTAATTTCCTTTTTTTAGTTCTGCTTAATAGTGGCATGCCATCAGTGTTTAATGCTAGTTGCTTCTTTTTCTTTATCTTTAGCTTGCAGAAGAGCTGCTGAAGGAGCACTGGAAGAAAAATAGCCCACAGTTGCGAGAGGTATCTATAGTTAAACTATTAATGCAAAAGACACGTTTCCAGATCTCTTATTTTAAAGTCTGACTGTTGATGAAGTGATGAATGCCTTTAGGAGTCTAGTAACCATCCCATATGTCTGAACGTCTGTGCAAGAGGAGAAAACAGACACTTTTTGTCAAGACATCCACTTGATCTGGAAACTAATAGGGCTTGTGATGCAGACATTCCATGACTTTCTGTTAACCTGAGTCCACTATTGACTTAAGAGAATAATATATTCTGGTATCCCTTCCTCTAAGGGTCAAGTTCATCAGGATCTCTGTCTCGTCCATGTCACAACTTCTTTTAATCTGTCTACAGGTCGAATCTGCGTTGCATAAAGATCATGTTGTCAGCCACTGGCAAGAGCAGATGTCTGAGAAGAAAGAGGTAGGAAATTCATGACAACTTCATGTTTATTTCACTGATTTCAAAACCAGTCGAGAATAATTGTTTTTGAAAATGTGTCATGTCTTGAGTTAGTGTGCAATGCCAAACTATGCATAAATTGACAAAGGTATAACATCCTTCAAGCCAGTGATGACACCAAGGATAAAGAAGTCAGTAAATTTTGTCTTTGTCCCTTTACACGACTAATTATTTATGACACAAATTAATATTTAATTAAACGGTGGTCATGTCATCTGTGAGCACAGTATCAAGTCTGAAATCTACTCTGGTTAATCCCCTCAACATGGTACATAATTGAGGGTTTAGACACCCGCTGTAAGTGACCTATCTCTCCACACAAACATGCAGCAAGAAGTGGCAGAACAGGAAGCGAAGAGACGCTTTGAAAATGAGTACGAGAGGACTCGAAGAGAGGCCCTGGAGAGGATAAAGCAAGCAGAGGAGCGAAAGAAAGCAGAGGAGCGCAAGACAGCCGAAGAACTTCGTAAACAGATGGAAGAACTGAAGCTGAGGGAAGAAGAGGTATGGAAATTTTGAACAGAATATTCCTCGTGTGGAAAATCTTATTTGCACCATGTTGTTTAGGCATTATTTTTTCCCTTCAGGCCACTCGTCTAAAGAAGGAGCAAGAGGCTCTGCTAGCCCAGCAGTGGGAGCTAGAGAAGATAGAAGAAGACAGGAGAAAGGTGGAGGAAAGGCAAAAGAAATCTGAGATGGGGTAGGAAAAGCAGTGCATGCAGAAAACCGGACACAAGAGAGATCAATCTTTTATCCTGGTAATGCATTGAGTTTGTCTCCCACCAGGCGTTTCTTGATTCGTCAATACCGTGCTCAGCTGAAGAGGAGAGCCCAGCAGGTGCAGGAAGAACTGGTGAGTATACTTCACCTTCTGTTACTCTGGTGCATTATTTTAGATTCGATAAATATCGAATCCTTGAATTATTCCTCTGTACCTACCAGGAGGCTGACAGCAAGATTCTGGCAGCCCTGTTGGAAGGGGAGCAAGAGGACCGGATGGTTGAGACTGCACGAAGAGAAAGGGCCATCGCTGATGCTGCCTGGATGAAACGTGTGATTGAAGAACAGCTTCAGTTTGAGAAGGAAAGGGAGGCTGAGTTAGATTACTTACACAGGTAGGCGGCAGTATTCAATAAGCTCACAGTGAGTTTTCAGACGGGACCTCTGATTCTCCTCAAATACAAACTACTCTGTCTAATCGATTTTAGAGAAGAAGCTCAACGTGTGTGGGAAAAACGAGAAGCACAGTGGGAGAAGGAGAGGAAAGTCAGAGAGCGGCTCATGCATGAGGTGAGCTGAGTTTTTGGCGGTCAGGGTTTCTTTTTGGCTGCTGATGATTTTAAAACCCCATTTGAGGGTAATTCAAAACATATGAGTACTGAATAACCGCTCCCCTTCGTTTTTCTTGGAAAGGTGCTTGCGGGGAGACAGCAGCAGCTGGAGCTGAAGATGCAGCAGAACCGTGAGGCTCAGGAGGAGTCCCTGAGGAGGCGAGAAGAGCTGATCCAGGAACTGGAGATGGAGAGGGAGTTTAGACGGCAAGAGAAGGAGCAAGAAGAAGGTCGCAGAACAGCACGGATGAAAGAGATTGATGCTCAGGTTGGTATATGTTGCAGTGTTTTTGTTTTTCCATAGCACATATTTTTAAGACCCTATAGTTTATTTTGTAACACTTTTAGGAAACGTTGTAGCCTTTAAGAAGGGATGCCACAGTAGTATGTGTCTGATAATACAAGCGTGTAATAAAACAGAAGTAATGTTGTTTGGGTCTGCATACTGCAGGTGGAGCAGAAGCGCCAAGAGCAGTGGGAGGAGCAGTGCAGGATCGAGCAGGAGGAAGAGGAGGACAGAGAGGCTTATCAAATCGAGGAAGAGGAGCTGAAGCAGGAGATGCAGGCGATGGCCCAGAAAGGGTACCAGGAGAAGGTAAGGAGACTGAGGACACTGAATATTTCTACCATCATTTTTAAAATGATCATCAGTTTATGACTTATGTGAAAATCTCCCCCTTTCAGGTTCACAGCAGACCCCGATCAGCCTGGACTTGAGAAGTCTGCAAGACTGGAGTAAAAGCACAGCTTTGAGATGTATATTTTTTCTACTCGTTATTAGCTTTGACTTTTAAAGAAGTGACCGATTCATGTAGATTATGAGGCCATACACACTGTTTGTGCCATTTTGCTGTTAATAATTTAATGCTGGCTGTATATGTAGAGAAGAGCGCGTTTTTGTACTTTTAGAGCTCTCCAAGGAGTATATATTTTATTTTGCCATTTTGTACACTGTTTAATAAATATATTACAATCAGTTCAGGTTTTTGTATTAAGGGAAAAGGCTGTTTTATGTTTTTATGACTTTCCGTGCAACTATAATGCCCCCATTTAAGTGTTTGGCCTTCAAATTCATTATTTTCAACAGGTATCAACCAAGAACTAAATCCTAAAACAAATTAAATCATGTCAAAATCTGATTTCACACATTTTAAAACAGATCCGATTGTTGGATTTAAGGCCTTTAAGGACCTGTAGAAACCCTGAAAATCAAAATTCAACAACCGCAGGTTATATTTATAAATTAAGTTTATTTAGAAAATATTTTTTCAAAGTGCAACTAACCAGCTGCATCACATACATCCCTGCACTCAGTTCACGTACAGAGAGGGACATTACCTTGGATCAGATTTCAAAATGACAATGAACACTTGGTGAGAATGAACCTTGGGTTGCACATTGATTGTGAGATACTGACTTCTATCCCATATGTTGCACATGAAATTCAGAACTAGCAGCAACAGAACAGAGCACAAAACACATGGAAATACATATGGATATAAGCTCTAAATATCTTGTAACATCAACACTGCAGTGGCACACGAGACCGCATAATACAGTACAGTGTGGAGCCTCATGGAAACACACCAAATTATTATAACTTAACACAACAACATCTTGCTGCTGGTGAAGAATATAACTTGGCCCCTGAACAAGTGTTACTTGCATTCACTGACTTGACAAATGGGCATACATAAATAGCTGCAATAAGTGCACTGCAGACTGGATTACACTTGGACAGGGGACCAACCATATAAATAGCTTTTCTATGCAACAAACATTAGCATTGCGGAGCTATATAATGTGCATAAATGAAGTTCCCAACATGTAATGGAAGTCAACCAAATGGTCATGTTGTTTTGACGATTCAACTTTACAGTATGTGATGCTTGCACAGTGCAATAGATGAAGGGAAGCTCCTTTAGCTACATGAGTGTTAAGAGATAGCATTCAATGACAGTAAATTCATCACTCATTTATGGCTTTTCAGCATCCGTGTCTGGCTTTGGACTGATTCGTTTAACCATTATCGTATGGATTTAATTTACTGTGCTTAACTCCTTCTCTCAATGAAGATATTTACATTATGGACTGTTTAATCATGATTTAGAACTAAGGTGGAATTACTCGGGTTTGTTAAAGAGTAATCTAGAAACTGTTACAGTTCTAAGGCCTGCTATCCGTCGCAGCAAACCGTCTGAATATGGGTTGTGAAAGTCGTTTTCTCTTTGTGTGTTGTGCTATTATAACAGCCTGGTATCCTCGGCTTTACACGACTGTTTCCCTTATGCTCACATTATGTCCATAGTTGGCTTTTAATGTCTAAATAAATTAAAAAAGAGAATGCATGCATATACCACAAATACAAAAAAAAAAAAGCAATAAAATCATTTTAAAAAGATAAAAACAAAAGACTGAGATGCTAATGGCTTTGCAGCCTTTAAGTGCTGTTAGTTGGTATTCTCCTTTGTGGTGATGGTGACAAGCTGCTTTGCTGCCTTGGCAATATCATAAGCACATTGGATGACCTGCTGGGTGACCAGCTGCATGTCCGGTCCTTGGCAGCCATCTGAAGGCACCGCCTTCCTGCACTCGTTCTGAAGTCGGTACGCACTGGAGGTCAACAAGCGCAGAGAGCCTCTCACAGTTTCTGAGCGTGGTTTCTGCACAGAAAGATTAACATACAGTATCTGAATATCAAGAGAGGCTTTAAAATGCAGATCTTTCAGAACCACATTGACCTCTGCTGGCTCAGGAATGAATGTAGTTAGGTCGGCTCTATTTCTTTCACCTGTTTGCTGAGTACACCAAAGAAAAAATAAAGCAGGCTGCTATTTCTATCAAGTAAACAACACAATAATGAAGAAACTGAATGAAAGATAAAGAATTTACACTGAAATATTTTTGGTTGAGAAACACCCGATACTGAAAGAAGTAGAAGTTACTTTACTTGTCCCTTTATGGCTGCTGCATTACAACAGACCTTATTTCTGTTTCTTCAAAGTTAATTTGTTGACTGGCCAAATGATTTACCTTTATAAAGACTTACCTTTGGAAACAGGGCAGCCATTTCTGTTACAGCCACATGTATTCTTTCTGAGCAGGGTATGAAGCTGTGAGGAGAGAAGAACTGTAAGTGAGCTCAATACACTGACATCACATTCATACCAGTCTCAAAGTTACAGATTAAACATGACTTTAATAGATTTAACACATTACCTGCAACATTACATGCAAGTCAATTAACAAAGTAAGTAGACGGTATTGACAACAAACCGTGCAACCTCAGTTAAACATTGAATATCATGCTATTACCCTGACTCTTTTCAGCAATATGAGAGCACACATTTTTAGCCGTGTAAGTACAAAGCATTAAAGGGCCTTTTTTTAATTCATAAATGACAAATAATAACCTGAAGATCCTGTTATCTCTAATACAAGTTGCTGCACAGACATAGCTTTTCATCAACTAACAGAATTCAGATCAAATTCACTGCTTGAGAAGAAAAAAAAAAATAGCAAAGGTTTAAGCACATCAAGCACATCAAAGAAAAGGAGAAAGCTTGTTAGCAGGTGAGACAGAAGAAAATGTGTGAGGGAGAGGAAAATAAAACTGTGCCTGGGAGGCAGGGACAGAGGCCAGAGTACCAGGAGGAGGGGTCAGGGGACCGGAGGCTGAGCGGCTGAAGAGAAGGGGGGGCCTTCTCAGCCCAAGGAACCAAAGTGCTGAAACATCCCAGGCTGTGCCTGAGCCGACGCACACCTTCACGTTCACACGGTCTGCTCAGAAAGGTGAGGGACGGGGGCACCGTGACAGCACAACATCATAACAAAGAAGCAGAGCGGAGGTCGAATGAGGGGGAAGAATGAAAATAACAGACACAATGGAAAATAAAAAGGAGATTAAGGCAACTGAAAATAACAGAATTATGTGGAACTGAGGGTTTAAAAATGAAAGCAAGAAACTGAGAGTAGTAAAAGACCGTACACTGAACAGAAAGACCTTTTTCTCTTCAGATTCTGACCTTTCATGTTTGTTCTCCTGAGCAGCTCGCAGCAGCTCTTGGATATTCTTAGTTATCTGCTCGGTTTTGCGGATGACGTCTTCTGTGCTGGGAAGCGTGGGGTCTGATTCCATCTCCAGATCATCCAGCTCCGGAATAGAGCTGCCCTCCCCCAGCCAGCCACTGCTCCTCAGCCTTACTCTCCTGCACAGACTGCACAAGAAAAAATCAGAAGAGTTACTGCCAAACATCTGCTCCTGTTTCCTAAAGACAGACCTGCACATTATGCAGCTTTACATAAAAATATAATCTGCACAGGCGAATAAAAAAACAACAACATTATTGTCCTTCAGGCTTCCATTAACATGTGTCATTTCTTACCCTGAGTCATCCATCTCAGACTCATTGAAGGTATTATCATAGTCACTTTCGGGCATGCTGCTTTGCTTCTCTAACTTTGAGGCCTAGAAAGAACAGAGAAAAAAAAAAACCAGATAACAATGTGTCTGTGCAATATGTCCCATAACGGAGACACTATAAACCAAAAGCAGCTGTGGTGACAGTTTCAGTGCTGCTTTTATATTCACAAGGCACAAATAAATGTACATTTACAATGTACACCATCCTATTACAGTGCTGCCAACAATGTGTGTCAATGTCAAACAACTAAAAGCCAGTAAAGCTGTGAAGCAAGAGCACAGAATCATCTTAAAGCTTTTAATATCAGTTAGTAAAACAGATTATGCAGAGTATCCTCAATATAAAACAATACTAAATTGCTTAAAATTCACCTGGTGTGCTTATGGCAAACTTTGTACTGCATTATTAAACTGACTGCGACCTTCAATGAATGTTACAGTTCTGATGTGAATGGAAACTTTGGACTCACGGATGACAAACGCTATGCAGCATCTGAGAAAATAATCAAACTCTGCAGCTTTGTCCCATTTTTTTTTCTTCAGGTTTACAGTAAGACTAAAAAGACAGTCAGCCACATTTGACTGGAAACATCCATGGACACAAATGAGTTAGGATTACATCAGTACGATGAAACGCTAGCTTTACTCATTCTCCAAACTGAGGGGAAGTAGACCCCTGAGAGTCATCATTTGAGGATGGGATATCAAGGGTTCGCATGATGTCATAAACAAACACGCAAGACAACTATTACCCTGAGGGCACGTCACGTGATCTAAAACGCGTAGTGTAACCTCGGGACTTTATACAGATTCGGACAAACTACAGGAAGCAGAGACAAACAAGTACACTTAAATCCACGCACTGTATTTCAATCTAACTCCAAAAGCATGAAAACCAAAATCCTCTCCCTTTATGCAGTACAGAACACTACAGAACACTGCAGACAGAAAGGTTGTCTCAAACAGCCTCTGGAAGGAAATGTGATTAGCTCATACATGTTTAGATAAGCCTTTGTTCTGTCTTAACAGAAGATCCATCTTTCAGGACTGTAAACATCTCCAGATCGCTGCAGTGTTTGGGTGTTACTGGAGGAAGTGAGAGCATGCTGTTGGAAGCTCACTGTAACAAAAAAATGGCCAGGCAAATGATTCCTCTCAAGACTAAAATAAGGCCATGAGAATTTAGTATAAAAATAAGAGAAAGGTACTAGCTAAAGAGGTCTAAATACAGTACAGTATGTACGTTTGAGTCTAAATATTTCATTATAAATATCTACATATCTCATTATCAACTGGTTTATAAAATCTAACAAGCTCTTAGCACTCCAAACAGCATTTCACAAAAAAAAACGTACAACCAGATTTGTTGTACATCTTCTGCGGTACAGGCTTCTGGAGCAAATGAGGAAAGCTTCAAAATTAGCCGGTGCTGCATCACAAGCACAACGTTCTGCTCAAGTGTTCAGTGGTCAGGCAGAGGTTATGCATTGGCAGAACCACACGATTCGGTCTGATTAGCCGCGCAGTGAGGATGATGCTGATGGAGGCAGGTATCAGGTGGTGAGGGCAGCCGGTGGAGGGTTGGCTCATGCAGCAGGGCAAATAATGAGCAGCATATGGGAGACAGAGGAAGGCGAGGGAGGAAGAGGGGAAACATGGGAAAGGGCTCCAAGTGGACTCGCTGCGTCTCACGAGGTGTGGCCCAAGTGAGGGTGTACTTAACCTTTTGGGTACTGTCATCCTTCGACCAAGACAGGGTGGATGGAAATGAGGGGAGGGATGAGGAGGTGGTCACAAAAGCGCCCCTTTCCGTCTAAAGACAGGGTTCAAATCACATTTTAGGAAGACAGATTGCTTAAATGAAAAATAAAACAATCTAAAAAAAAGTGTAATAGATGATATTTGGTCATGTTTCTAAGGCATGAATCTCTTAAAAGCCACCTATGGCTCAGGGAAAAATGTATGTGCAAAGATCATGGCGATGAGTTTCAGGATGTAAAAAGGCTATTGTTTCAGTAATCAGTGCATCTTATTTATTTATTTTTAAATGCATCTTCCCTTTACATTCAGCTCTTCAACATTTCCTCTTTGAGCAAAGTGTCCTTGAAATTTAAGACTGAAGATCAAGGGTGTTAAACTGCTGAGAGAAAAGTACCAAAGGCCTAAATCTAACTGCAAATGTACCTTTATTTCAACCAAAGAAAGAATATATAATCACATACATTAATAGATTATGTGAGCTTGTGAGTTTGTCATGCACTACAAAAACACAGATTATTTGTATGGTAGCTTTAATGCTTCATCATAAAAACACAGTACAAACTTTCAGAGTAAATCACTTTCACAGCATCTCCTTACAAACCTCATTTCGTGTACATCTAAGTTCTGTTCGACAATTATCAGCACTCCAATGAACACCAGATGTATGCAGGTGATGATATTGTATTTGCATAAAAACTGGGAAAATATGATGCGACTGGTTGCATCTGAATGCATGGCAATGTTTGTCTGTTTCTAAACCGCTCCGTCTTTGATACCTGAAAATAAACTACTCTGTAGCAAATGGGGGGTAAAAAAAAGGCAGAGGGAAAGGTGTGCAGACAGGGAGAAGACATGAGGAAAAGTCATGGAAACAGGGCAGTGGAGAGGAAGTGGCAGAGGAATGCAGGGTACAGGTCTTACTTACATGAGGTGGGAAGGGTTGCAGGGTGGGGATACCCTCCTCTGGGTAGGGAGTTTCCCCTTTAGGGAGATAGGGCTTCAGGCCTGAGCCGGTCTCATACATAGACATGGGCCGACTGGCCCGCGCAGACTGTCGGCGTTTCAAGGCTGAGGGGCTGGAGGGGTCGGGGTAGTCTGAACCGCTGGGGATCTGATAGATATTGGTTGTGACCTGCCGCCTGAGAGAGGTGTTCTCGCTTTGCAGAGATTGCAGCTGGAAGAGACGGGTCAGCAATACTCTCAGCAAAGCAAGCTTTTTCCCTATCCTGACCCAGTCTATTCATACAGTAAACACATGACTCATCTACATGCATACGTTTCATCTTGACAGGCTGCTACGGTTATCATGCTGACAATGATTAACTATTTCATCCAAGGTTTGAAACTAGTTTGAATAAAGCACTTTCTGGTGTGTTATACAATTCGAGAACCTACATTTGAAATGGTTTGCTTTCATGATACAAAAAGTTCAGTCAATATTTGGATACTGTTGTAAAAACAGGAAGCCTGAAACACGACTTCCTGATAAGTCAATTTATAAAATCCTTGAGCTGCTTCAGTCACAATGAATTGAAGAATAACTAACATGTTAGGGCATATTAGAAAAAAAACGTAAAAAGGTTTTAAAAAAAAAAAAACAAGGCTGAGAATAAATATTTTCAATATTACTTCTATTCTGTTTCAATATCAACTAATTTGACTGTCTTTGAGGTTGTTACTGGAGAGGCTCCAGACTCGAGCAATATGAGCTTTAAGTCATCACTAGCCGGAGCAGAGACAGATTAAAAAAATAAAACTGCCTACACCATAACATACATCTTACTTCGGGGGGGGGAGGGGATTTGGTCGTAGTTTAAAAATGCAAAGCAAGTGATAAGCAAGCAAAAGACTGTTGCACAGGTAGGCAACACAGGTGCAGCTTAGGTCAAAGATGTAGCTACAGACAGCCTCAAGAATTAAGAGAGCATTAGAGGCATTTTAGAATTCACAAAATCAAGAGGATTTTGTCAAGGATACAACAGTTTGGAGGAAGAAATACTGGTCTTAAATAATGCAAATACTTGCATCACTACTGAGGAAACCAGGATAGGAAGCTGGTAAACTACATACTGTAGGTGCAGAATGGTTTCGTAAATAATCTCTACTATTGTAGGTGACTGACTGATTCTAATTAACGCTGAAGACTGTGCTGTCTTGTTTTTTTTTTATCTAAATGTGGTCTTTTGCTGAATGTGTTCACATAGAAGCTAAGACATTGCCAAACCACATCATCATCATCATCATCATCATCATCATCTGTGCCACAAGAGGAACACCAACAGAGTTAAGACAGACAAATGATCTGCATGCTTCTTCCAAACAGCCAAATTAAAGCCAAATAACAAAACAAAATTAAAAAAAAGAAATTAAAACAAAGAAACTTACCTTACTAACAGGGGTTCAGTTTAACAATAATGTGTTTCACTTTCAAAACAAATGTGGACAATGTACTACAGATTTTAAAAAGGTTGTGTGTTTTTTTTTTTTTTTAATACTAATGTGTTAGACCACTAACAACATTTCTTCTATAAAATATCTATGAAATGTGACCATTTATAACACATCAAACAATAAAACTGCATGTACTAAAAGGCTGCTATCCAACAAAAATCATCCAAAATAAACACACAGTATAAATGATGAAGCAAGACACACATACAGTTCAAGTTAGTTACTATTCTATGGTGTAGGGATAAAAAAAACAAAAAAACAAAAAAAAAAACAAACCCAAAACAAACAAACAAACAAAAAAAAAAACACTGTTAAATACGCCATGCTTATTTTTCAAAACATGCTTGTTAGTAACATTAGATCGCATAGCCTTGACTATTTTTTCTTAAACAAAAGGTGACTGAACTGTTTTTGTTATAAGTGCATCTCAAATCCAGAAAACAAACCAGAACCAAAAAAGAAACAAACAAAAAAAAAAAACACTCCAGCTTACGTTCAGGCTTTGAAACTGAACATGCTGGCCGTAACAGAGGGTGGACCAGCAGGGCATCACAGCAGCCTTATCTTGCAACAGAGCATTCGTTTCAGGTAGCTCGGCCCTCATTACAAGCCACGGCCCGGGCCTTCACACCAGAGAGTGATCACACTGCGCAGGAGAAGAGCTCTGCTGACCACTGCGGCCCCTCCCCCCGCCCCAGTCCGGCCCCCGGTGTTAGTGATCTTATTGGTGGAGCGCAGTGGATACCTTTTTCTGCATCAGCCTCAGCTCGTCGCTCAGGTTGTTGTTGGCTTTCATGAGCTGCTGGATCTTAGCTTCAGAGGCAGAGAGGGCATTTTTCACCTCCATGTATTCTTGCATAGTAATAGGGCCGTCTGAGAGGTCCGAGTCCAGGCTCTGGTGGAGGGAGGGTTCAGATATAAAAAGGTAAAGGCACCTTGACATACACTGGGTTTTAGGGTTTCAAAGTGTAGCGGTGAAGCCATGTTACCTTTGTCCTGTCTCCTTTGCTAGACGGGACCTCTTGATCTGTATCCTCATCCGACGCCACGCTGTCGTAGTCAGGCTGGTCATTGTCCTGGCTGTCACTACAGTGCCTGACGGGCACACTCTTCAGGATGAGTTCCACGTTGTCTGGAATCGAAGAACACAAAGTGGAAAAAAAAATATTGCGATTATTTTTGACACATGCTGTGGATTGTGATTCGAGTGACAACTTTAGTCATTTTTCCATCTCAAGTATAAAAGTGATACGATTTAAAAGTGAAATGTGATTTTTTTGCTGGCATTTCCACAAAGCAAACATGTCTTCTTATATCTGGAGAATATGATTTATTGGCCTGTGCATCTCTGTAGCACCTCAGTGTTTCATGTATAACGGTATGCTGATACACATACATACTGCGCATATTGCGATTTCAGTAACATTTCAATTAATTGTTCGGCCCTAAGCTGCACCACATATAAAACCAGAAAATGCTCAGGGTAAGAAAGATCAAAACAATTATATACTAACCTTTGGGGCTGGAATTCCCTTGTTGTCTGCGCTTAGCATCACTTAATATGTCAATCACAAGAGTTGCAAATTCATGTGCGTTAAATCTTGCCAGCTTCTGGCGTCCCTAAATGGGAAACACAAAATCACCTTAACAAATTCTAATCAAAGTGAATAATACGCGCAGAAGAAACGATAACGCGTTTGCATGGGCGTTCTGTAAAGCTGTACCTGGTTTCTTGTTGATGAATACTCTGGATTCACAGGAAGGAAAGGCACCACAGTTGTCTCTGTCACGAGGGTGCTGTGATTCTGTGTAGCCAACCACACTAAGTAGTAAAAATAAATCGAAGATAAATCATCCAGTTAAGAGGTTTAAATACTGTCCACAAGAAAGAAGAAGATGGAATAACTTTACCTGCATCTGTCTCTCGTCTGTCCACCTCATCATACACATCCATCGCCAGCTCCTCAAATAAATGATTACTGAGCTGGAGCAAAAATAAGCAAATTACACTTTGTTAGAAACATTTTTTTTAAGTTAAACTCTTAAAATTAACACCGAAACAATACTCACAGACTGCAGTTTCTTCTTTGCAGCCTTGGCCAGTTCTGACAAATCTAAACTGCTACAAACAGAAAACAACATTTCTAAGCATGAGCTGCTAAAACGTTAGGCCAACACAATGCACGCTTCTGAAAAATACTTACATGTTTCTTATCCATCAAAAGAGAGCAATGAAAACAAAAACAAAGACACGTCATGCAAAATCTGCATTAAAAATCAAGTTGTCCTGCAATAAATGTGTTTGGAGCTTTGTAGTTATAATTGAGAGTATTGTAATTATTTGCAGAAATGACAGGCCTGTTAGGTGGAGTATGTGAACTACTTGAGTCTAACAGGTAATATACGATGCAGGGAGAGTCACGGCAAGTCAGAGCAGGCCTCAGAGCAAAAATACATCCATAAACAACTGCCTCACTGCGCTCGGTCTGTTGGCTCGACTTACGCTAAACCCATTCACTTAGGTGTACTAATTCAAAGAGATTACTTACAACGTCGACTTACATCATGTTGACTCACAGCTTATGGTTTCTTACCTGTCAGCCATTTGTGGAACAATGAAATGCTGGCCATTTTTATGATCTGAAAGAAACAATAACAAGGTTCTGGAGGGCTGCCAACAACGTCTTCCACACTTAAGGGAAATGTAAGCACATTTTATTAAGCAAGGATTAGATTGTTAATAATCTTGTGGTAAATAATCAGTATTCACAAAGGATATTACAGACCATGAGCGGTTGTTTTAATCTGCCTCGAAGGTCAAATTTACATCATAACATAAATTGTAAACTCAGTTCTACCGCAGAGCTCTCTTAACTGAATACCTGGCTTTCTCCCACACAGATAAAATGCCAGCCGATCCGTTAGTTCATACTGGATCTCCACCAGTCTATCTGCCAGGTCATGGTGTCCAGCTTCTCTATAAAGACACATATGAAAAGTACTCTTTAACCCTTCAAAAAGGTTGCACGAATTACCCAATGAAATTATAAATAAGCATGTATCTAACCTTGCATAGTCAATTGGAGTTTTGCCATTGCTGTCAGGGGCTCCAGGATCTGCCCCGTAAACGGTTAATAGCTCAGCCTGAGATACTTGTCCTGCCTTTGCAGCAACATGCAAAGGAGTGTTTCCTTTTTCCTAGATGAGAAGACCATTAGCGTGGCAAACACATCGACACAAAAGTCAACTCAAAGACGAAAATCAGTGTTTTAAAATGTGGTGGTCGAATCTTACGGGATGAAAAAAATTAGCTTGGGCTCCCAGGGATAGCAACCTCAAACAAGTCTCAAGATTCCCTGTGCGTACACTTGAGTGAAGTTGCTAAAAATGAAAAAACAAAATCGGAGTTGAGCACTGCACAAAAAGGTGACTTTTTTTTACTTAATGACTGCTGCTAGGAGCAGTTTGTACTCACTTTGCTTAAATCCTTTGCTGTAGAGCTGTCATCCTCCCGGCATGGCATGCGATGGACGAATGCCAGCATTTGATATTTGGCTTTTATAAATTCTGATTTGTTTGGGCTTTGGGACCAAACCATCCGTGTAACATAGAGGTACAAACAAAAACAGAAGTGATAAGAGGGAAAGAGGAAGAGAGAAATCACTGAGCCAAACTTAGTGTAAATTAACAGAAGAGGTTTTTAGTTCTGTAAACTGACACTTAATGAACAGTATCTGCTCTATTTCAACAATTCACTCACTGCAATTTGTCCTGAGGATTGGCCTTGCGTTTTCCACTCATTACAGATGCAGGGTCCAGAAGTGAGTGCTCCCATATTGAATTTGCACCATTGCTGTATAACGTCTGAACCATCTAGGCGAAATGAAAAAGAAACCGGTAAAGTGCGTCCCATTGATTTTGTCTGCAGAATGCTGACCGGCTGTTAACGTCCTGCACAAACACTTTCTATATTTGGACAAAATCAATACACCTCAGCAGCTCTGATGCACAACCGATGTCATCCGATTTATTCTGAGCAAAGATATGGAAACTAAAACTACAGCGTATCGGTACAGATTCTGTGCTACGAAAATCATGTGATCTCAACGCTTTCAGCAGATGTCTGCGAGTGCTCATAAATGTCAACAAAAAAAAACTATTCCAAACATAAAACATTCGATCTGGAAATATAATTATGTATGGCTTCATACGGAAGAATTAGAAATACCTCTGTCTGTACTGAGTTATTACCTGTAGCTGTGTAGGAGGCCATGGTGTGTGTGTCAGGTGGCGGACTTGGGAGCTGTGTCTGCCCAGGCTTCGATGAACACTGCAGCACTCATCACAAATCAACACACCCCTATTCACCGAGGCCCAGCGAGGCTCTGTGAGGGAAGAGAAAAACAAACAACAATAGCAATTGCACGGTAAACCCATTAATGAATCTAAATTAATGAATCGCAATTAAGATGTAACTTAAGGCGGCAAACCTGCCACTTAAAAGCCTGCGTTGGCCTGGCTTTATGCGTCAAACTGAAGTTCATAACTTCCAAATGTCTCACACCATCTCGACTTTTCACATACAGCACCATTATTCCGATCACTGACATGCTGGTGTTGGTATCCTGGGTTCTTTTCTTTTAAGATGACACACTGGACCCTAGAGTGTGATCTAAAACACTACATATTGCAGAGAGGTGTTTTAAAAAGCCTGTGTCTCAAGACCACAGGAAACATGATTTAGGCTTAAGTATAATGGTCACAAAATACAACCTTGGGAACTAATGTTATGGACTGCTGAAGTCGGGTTAGACCATTGTAAAGCCTTTTATTATCACAACATGCCTCAAGGGGGCTTTCAGACCACTTGCAGACTGACAAGGTCTAACTAGAAGAAAGAAAAGAAAAAAGCCAACCCCCTGCGGTTAATAATAAGGGCAGGCAGAACGGGCTTCTGAAAGCTTTTTTGACCCCTGATTTAGGTGAAGTCATTCATTGTGTAAAACGGAAATGAAGACTAGCAGTTACAGGTTTAAGCACCTCAATGTTACTGTTGAGTAAAACAGCAATTTCCACTTGTAAAAGCTGTAAAAAATTAAAGGGCAAATACATACAAACAGTACAGTATGTGTCACATATCCAGGTATTGCGCAGTGATAATTCACTTGTGAGACACAGTTTACTCTGTGACCAAAATAAATATGTTTACTTAACCTTCAACTCTTTAACACCTGTCATTTCTCTGAAGTGTTAGATTTATGCCATCTGTCTCTTCTGGCAGGAAAAAAAAAAACATTCAGGAGCCGAAATATTGTAAATGAACAACACTCTGCTAGCCAACAAACTGTTAAGACGACTGAGAAGCTGGCACTGTGACATTACAGACAGTGACGACTATTAGTGTCTTAGCAGCAGCTGAGTTGCAGGAGGAACAGCTGCAGGGGTTGTGGGCTGCTTTCTGGCACCTGGTCCTCGGTTCTGCCGGTCTCCTCCTAACTCTCCAACAAAACCTGAGTGCTGACATGCCTCTTTTACTCTTTCCTCAACAAGTGCTGCTAAATTTACCAGATCCTCAAACTCCAAAAATAATCACACCCAACAACTGGTAGAAGCAGTGTGGGAAGGGCAACCCAGGCCAGCTGCTGTGACGACCTGGAGGACTCACTAACGAATCTGAATGACATGATGAGAGACAAGAGACGCATGAGTGCTGCTGAACAGTCTGCACACTTGTCATCTTTTCCCTTCATCTTTATTCCGCAAAAGAGCCTTCTCTACTCGTCTTCTATAAAGTACTCTTTCTGTTCTTACAGTAAGTGCATCACATTAAATACATCGTGGCTCAACAATAGAAAAGAAATCTTCTGCACTGAAAGCACGCAGTCAATTCTCTCAGCATCCTGTTTTGCTTCCTGTGCCTGCTGAAAAACATCACGTCACTTCTATATAAATGGGGAGTTGTGAAAGTACCTCAGAAAATGTACCCGTTACTTGTTAGATTTTCACAGAATTTCCTCTTATGCCGTGCCTAATATTGCTAAATAGCCCATCTTTGTTATAACATACTGATGCGCCTCTCGTGCCATGTAAAACACGCTTTATATAGTATTTAGTCTGGGGTTTGTCTATGAATCTGATTTTATACACTACACATGTAGACGCAGTCACTGGGTCTGCTTCACATGGTAAAAATGTCAACTGTTGATATTTGACTCATTCATCTTCAAAAACATATCCATTCTATCATCTTAAATCAATATAATTAGTTTAGTTTATTAACATTTAATGAGCCACCAACATCCTTGTGTGCACTTTACAAAACTCATCATAATAGTAGTCAAATAAGATTTCATGACGGATGGATGCTAGCAGTAGAAAAGTCTGCATATGCCATTTCATATGGTAACACTGTTTGCGGCACATAAAAATAAGTGTGTAACTTCGCTGCCAAACAGTTCAAAACAATGTAAAAGACAGCTGCTTCAGGACTGATTGCATCTCCAACTCAGCAGCTTCATATCGACAGTACCTGACAACAACTGACAAGAATACACCAGCACGGCCAGCGCAAGTAGTCTCATTTAATCCATAAGAGTTAGTTAGTTTAGTTCCGTCAATGCTTTGGCTTATGAAGCATAAGCACCGAAGGTTAGTGCACAAATGACGGCCAAAAGAAATACAGACTCTGCTTACCTGGGACACTGCAATCCGCGCAGACCTCCGTGTTTCGCAAGCGTTTTGACATCCTTTACCCACAAGAAATGTCTTTTAAAATAAGCTGAATGTTATTTCCGTAAAGCTAATCATTGATTACCGTGTGGGGATACCTTCCGCGTTAGCTAAAGCCAGCTAAAACAATCACAACATCGAGCTGCTACTTCATTTAACTGTTGCTAGCCTTGCCGTTTTGGCTAGCGTTTGCGTTAAAATCATTATAACGTTATTCCGCAGGAGTAAGGTGCGATGCTGCTTGCCTGCAAGTTAGCTGATTTAGCGAGTAGCACCTGACTAGCTAACTAGCCTATATCCGTTTGGTAGTTCACTCTTCTCACTCTGGTAGACACCAGAAGGACTACACAGAGCTCTGGTATTCCCAGCGGCAGCTGCGCCTGTGACCCGAGCGTAGGGGAGTGGTGCCCCGTTCTTGCCCTCACAGGAAATTGAGCTTTCCACGACCCGGATTAGTAAAAAATGTCGCCTCCCTGCATATTCAGTTTAGATGAGCAGGCAATGGACGACGCAGTTAACCTTTTAGCGTCAAGACCGTAACATTTGGTAAAGTTGCTGAGAATTTGGATGGTGTATAACCTTTGAGACCAAACATGGGGCATAGTCCATAATACTATACAGACCGTTTTGAGGTGTTTGTTTTAAGTACCCGTGTAAGCCGGTCTAAATATAGTATGGTTTACAGTTGGTAAAATCACGAGGTTTACTGTCTTTTAACCTCGGCTATACTTTAAAACACTCATGGTACATTGAAGTCACCGTTCCTGTAAACAAATTAACGTAAAACAATCAACGCTTATAGTAAAACCAAATGATCTGAGTAGTACACAATAATGTCAGTCTCAAGACAGGATGGATAAATGATTATTGTGTATTCACAAGCCACCAAATGACCTTTCTTTTTTTTCGCAACAACTGATTACAGATCAGTTAGTATAATTTGTTATTAATATAATTTAAAATAAGGAGGATCCTTTGTACATTTGGGCTGGCGGTAAAGGTCTATATTTTCAACATCCCTTACTGAAACGTCACCAGGCGGTCTCATTTAGCCCTTACTGGACAAACAGTGGGTTTATTGTGCAGGTATGTATGTTCTCATTTTAATATTTCAATTACAAAATTGCATTCATATCGTCATAGTGAATACATAAAAACTGTGAAACCGACTCGCGTCTTTACGGACATTATATAAGACATTATTCTGAAACCCCTATGCGGACAAAGTGAATGGTTGCGTCCAAACTGGAACCGACTACTCGGTTTTTGTAAAGGCGATCGTTTTATTTACAAATTGTGTAGGTGGTATGCATTGACCGAATGAACAACTGGTATCAAACACAGAGTAGATTCTCATTCAAACTGGTAAGATCTCTTAATTATATGGGATTAATTGGACTACAAGGCTGTTTTTACATAGAACACCCCTATCGTTCTTGTGTAGCACTCCGGGCACTTCCTTGTTCAAAAGTTTTATTTAGGGGAAGGCTTGGTCAAAAAGTTAGGCACCAGCTTGGATATTTCGACGCTGTTATTGCCAAATCCTAAGAGTATTAATGACATTGACTTTAAATTTCAGCCTAACTGTCGTCCTCACATGGCTGTACCTATAAGTTGCTGGCTAACGCTGCGCTGAGAGGCTCCGTAGAGAGGAAGATGTCCACGGCTAACGTTAGCGAAGAGATCAGAGTGAAGTTTCCACTGCACTCCGCAGTGTGGGAGAATGATTACAGGACGCTGGAAGAACAAATATCCTCACCACAGGTTAGTGAAAACCCCCGAATATGTTGCAAACCTACACAGCAATGCATGCTCTCCAAATGAGACCCACAAGTGAGTTTTTAAGTCTCTGAGCTGTCCGGTTAACGTAGGCCAGACGTGTTTACAGATGCTGTGTGCTGCCATGCACACAAAACGTTTGCGTGTTAATGATGAAACGCATTAGCTGTTTTATTCATCAGTTGTTTTAAAAGTGTACTTCTAAAACTGCATTCCAACGCAGTCCTGTTTTTTTTAAGTCAGTTATTAACGTTACCGGACCAACCCATTGTTTTACTCAATAATCACACGTGGTAATGTCATGTAAACTTCATTCAAAAAACACGGACAGCATATAACTGCATATTCAGTGTGTGGGGTCTAGTAGAAATGTGGTAACATTTATTAACTCTCAGATGAATGTGTTTATGTTGTGATACTGTCTTGCCATCCTCACTGTGCCTGGTCTTAAGCTCCAACAGGTTATTATTTCTACTGGTTTTAATAACATCTTATTTTAACATCTAAACTTATTTATTATGTTTCTCTCCGGTGTAGGTGCATTTCAGTTTAATTACCAGCTACGTGTATGAATTACACGTTTGGCTTCCACCAACAGCATGACTCAGAGGCAGACATGACGCTCAGTATTGTCAGTAAAGTGACTTGTATTTTTCCTACTGTAGTCATTATAATTGAAGCACACATCAAGTGAAAGGTGTTAAACTATGACTAAGTAATCACAGCGTGGAGGTGTTTTGTTCAGATGACAATTTGTCACACGTATACTACTAATTACAGATAATTTCTTAAATGGTCAGGTAAACTGAGTTACTTGTGTTTTGCCTGTACTGTAAATCCTGTTTGGTAATATTGAAGAATTCAAATTTAGGTTTCTTCATTGCTTTCTCAGAATGACATCGAGGCTGTGGATCCCAGAGGTCGGACAGCTTTGCACCTGGCTGTGTCGCTTGGGCACCTGGAGTCAGTGAGAGTCCTTTTGAGACACGGTGCTGAAGTAACTAAAGAAAATGCCAAGAACTGGACAGGTTAGTCATAAAACTGGCAACATACTTTAGAGACCCATTCGTGTTATCTGTCGTTAATAGGATTTCTTGTAAAACTGCATACCCACATGCAGGAAAACAGTTTCACTTTCTCTGGTTATTACCGTCATCCTTGAGGTTTTTA
The DNA here is from genome assembly GCA_037367275.1 of Coranthus polyacanthus. Taxonomy (NCBI): domain Eukaryota; kingdom Metazoa; phylum Chordata; class Actinopteri; order Kurtiformes; family Apogonidae; genus Coranthus; species Coranthus polyacanthus. The sequence continues at coordinate 18,860 of JAPQRN010000503.1, read as the reverse complement.
ATGGATAGTTGTTGCTCCTTGGAACCAAATGCCTTAAAAGGTTTAGTGGTTTGTTTGCACTTGTCTGTCTTTGTACAGTGCTACAGGAGGCTGTCAGCACCGGAGATCCAGAGATGGTTCAGTTAGTGCTTCAACGCAGAGACTACCTCAAAGCCTCCACTGCTCTTGGAGGAGTGCCTGAGCTGCTGTCAAAGATCCGAGAGGTTTCACTTTGTTCACGTCACTTTCTTGGCATCTGTCTGTATCTGTGACTGGCAATGGAAATAACTGGTCTGTTTTTATTTTCATCTCCAGTCTCCAGATTTCTATATGGAAATGAAATGGGAGTTCACAAGTTGGAGTAAGTTCTTATTGTTTGTGTGTAGAGATAAAATAGGTCACATGTGTGTAATAACACAAGAAAGCAAAAGAAAGGCTGTTGAGAGGTTTTATCAGGTCACACAGGAAAAACTACATACCTTCCTCTTGGTAGGTGAAACATTTGTTTATGTTTTAGCCCCGAGTCACGTTGTTTTTTGTGTGCAGATACATTTCCTCCATTGTTACTCATTCATATGCCGTTGGTTCACAGTTCCTCTTCTGTCCCGGGTATGTCCAAGTGATGTTTGTCGTATTTGGAAAAGCGGTGCCAGCCTGCGAGTAGATGCCACGCTCCTCGGCTTTGAGAATATGACCTGGATCCGAGGTCGCCGGAGTTACATCTTCAGAGGAGACGGTGTGTGTTCTAACTGTCGGCCTAAGTGTGTGTGTTTCTCTGTGTGATTATCAGCTCTTAGTGCGAAATGATTTAGATGTATCGTTGACTGTTTTGTGACAGATTCATGTGCAGAGTTGATGGAGGTGAACCACGACGATAAAGTGGTGGACACAGAGCGTTTCAACATATCCCAAGAAATAGAGGACGTCACTCTAGAGTCGATGCAGCCTGCTGAACAGGAAGTTGCCAAAAGACTGACTACTCCTATCGTCAACACATACCTGGACACCAAGGATATCGCTTTTGAGAGGCAAGTGTTTCAGAAAATACCTCAGACCTCCTTTGATCTACCCAAATCAAAAAGTGCACAGTATCAGTATTTCAGGGATTACAGCTGTCATGGCATTGTTACTTCTAAGTGAGGTTACTCTCCACACATTCACATCATGATGTATTTTGTGAGGGTATGTGATGTTTATTAAAAATACAAAACTGCTGCTGTTTAAAAACAGGAACAAGTCTGGCATTTGGGGCTGGAGGACGGACAAAACTGAAGTAGTCAATGGATTTGAAGCTAAGGTTCGCAGTTTCTATAATATATATTCTTAAAATTTTAAATGAAGGAGGTTATTGCCAATCATAACAGTGCAGCCCCTTTGTAATACTGTCTGAATCTCAATTCTGGTTGTGTTTTTTTTTTTTTTTTTTACTTTTTCAGGTTTTCAGTGTGAACAATGTAAATGTGGTAATCAGGACAAGGACAGAGCATCTTACAGATGAGGAGAAAGCCCGGATAAAAAGTCTGTGTGAAATATTTTTTTATAAATAAATAACAAACCTGAATTGGCTGAGACTGATTAAAAGACTGAAGGTAGACATTTTTTGCTCACAGGCGAGAGGAACATCCTGGAGTCTCTGTTGGGGACTGTGGAGCAGCACATAAGTGCGCAAGGGGTAAGATGTGCATGCATTATTTGCATGAGATTGAAACATTTCATTTCCACCATGCAGCTGATTTAAGTGTTGAACATTGTAGGACCTCACGCTGGAGTATGCAACTGCCACCAACCCCACTGCCATCACTCCTGAGGAATATTTTGATCCTGACTTTGACTTGGGGGACAGAGACATTGGCCGACCGATTGAACTCAGCATTCGAACACAGAAGTAACACACAGTTTGTTTGTCATAGTACAAATCTATGCAAGTCATTCTTAGTGGTAACATTTAGTGTTGGGCACATTTGAACTGAACTCTTATCTCTAAAACTCTTCTTATGCAGGTTCAAGGGTACGTTATGGATGAGTGAAGAGCATCCCCTGTCCCTGGTGGAGCAGGTGACCCCCATTATTGACCTCATGGCCCGGACTAGTTCCCATTTTGCACGGCTGCGAGACTTTGTCACCCTGAAGTTTCCTCCTGGATTTCCTGTTAAAATTGGTGTGTGATGTTCCTGTAAAGTCTTACTGAAACAAATCCGTGATGCTGACACACTGAGTAATGCTCTGATTTCCTCGCTGTAGTTTGCATTTCTAATCTCCTGTGTGTCTCTTGCAGAGATTCCCCTGTTTCATGTGCTAAATGCCAGAATTACCTTTGGCAATGTCAACAAATGCAGTACAGAGGAGGAAGCGAACACGACACCAGCAGCCACGCCGACATCTTCAGGAGGTTCAGGAGAAGAAGAGGAAGCTGCAGGTATGAATGCAAGCAGCCTCTTAATGTTTTAGCATATTTTAAAATAAGTGGTTTTTATTCTAAATTCTGTTTCTTTTCATCCATCCAGCACTGCCTCCATTTCAGGTGAGTCCCTCCGTGTTCGAGGTGCCTCCCTACTACCACCGTCGAGGGGGAAGTCGCCACACACCCATGTCCAACAATGATGAAGAGCTTTTGCAGTACGCCATCCATCAGAGTCTCCTGGAGTCTCACAGAGACCCGGGCCAGGTCAGAATGCAACACACAACCCTGTTCATTGCATTTTTCACTGTTCTGCTTTTGCAGCTCATCTGTCAATTTGTTGCATCTTATAAGTGCTCCTTGTGTTTCTGTCATCGTAGGAGGGAATTTGGGATGATGCTGATGGGGAATTCACTGACGTAATGCCCAGCAGCCAGAGTGACAGGTACGAACACAGGTTAAGAGCATAGCAATTACATAATTACATACGATAACAGGAACGGTAATGAATACCCACCGGTCTTACTGGGATTTAGATTACACTTTATGGCTGTTGTATATGTAGTGGTGGAAGAAGTATTCAGAAGTAAAAGGTACAAAATTTTCCTATGAAATGTAGTGGAGCGGAAGTATAATGTAGCATGAAACGGAAATACTCGAATACCTCAAAATTATACTTAAATTCAGTATCTGAGTAAATGTATTTTAGCTACTTTCCACTGCGCGTGTGAGTAAGACGCCCCAAAGCAGTGGACCTTACGTTTCCATGCAATTCTAGGAGCATCCCAGAGGGGGTGCTGGCGGACTACGGAGACACCTCCAGCCCAGCAAGCTCCCTCTCTGCATCCAGCCCTGACTCAGACCTCCGTCTGGCCATGGAGCTCTCAGCACAAGCTCAGGAGGAAGAGGAGAAGATGAGAAAGCAGGAGGAAGAGGAACTGGAGAGGATATTGCAGCTGTCGCTCACTGACAAGTAAAAGGAATAAGAGGGAATTGACTAGTGAGGCTATGCCACGCTAATAACAATACTGTAACTTTTACCAGATCCTGAAGCAACCACCACACCTCAATTGTCCTTCCCAACCGCTGTAGTCATCTATGCAACCCCAGAATCGTTTCTTACAGGTCATTCTTGTACAGGCAATATCAAACTCTCCGTATCCAATATTTTCCAAAAGGTATTTTTGGTAAGAGCATACTCCTTTATATATTTCTATTTCCACATAATGCGCCTCCATCCTCAAGCTTGATTAACGGACCCTTAAGATAACTTCAAAGGGGTTCCACTTCTTATTTATTTATTTTCTTTCCTATTTGAGAACCACAGTGACGACCCATGTTTTAATCATTAAGCGGAGTGGGGACAAATCAGTGTAATTAAGGGTATAAATGGAAAACTCTCTCCTACAACTCCATATAATGTTGTTACTCAGATGTGGCCCTTGAACTCCAGAGTGCTGTTTGTTTTTTCATGGTACCTTTTTGTCCTCAGTCCCTTATTACAAAGCTAGGATGAAAACCGCCTAGCTGAACATCAGACTACAGGGCTGTGGGCATGATGGGATACATGTGTGTCTGCACTGTGTAGTCTTCCTGCTGAGTTGCTTTTTTTTGAGCACCGTGGGCTCTCTGAAGAACAAAAATCTCAGGGTTCAATTTTACAGTCCCTTCACTTGGATTGGTGATTATTTGTCAAACTTTTGAGAATTACAGGTTGGAAAATGCTCAATTGGTGCAAAACAGTATCGCCCATGCATATCTCTGTCCCCCACACTTGTTTTCGAACGTTGACTTCAGTGGAGTCACAGCCTGTCGTAACTAAATGCAAGTATGAATGTACATTCTTCAGATGGGAAAACAAAAGCATGTCGCTGTGAAAGAGAACATTTTAATCAGCTGCATGGTAATGTAATATCTTTTCCGCAATAAGGATGGAGGTTGAACTTTCCTAGACTGATTTTTGTTTTTCATAACTGAACATTTTCTCCCGTTTCCTGGCGAGATGATGTATTTTGTTAATATGTTAACAGCTGTCACTGAGCAACGTCAAGCATTGTAACCTCAATTCAGAAATGCAATAGCAGAGACCTATCAGTCTGTGGATTTAAAGCTGCCATGCAGTCCCACCTCCAGTGTCGCAGAGATTATTCATGAGGGCAGCCTGTTAGCCTTTTGTAGCCATGAACAACTCTAGACCTCTGAGCAGAAGAGAAGACAGCACAGACTCAAAGATCAAGCATGCCGCCATATGTAGGACGTTTTTTCAGCATGTGCCAAGGAATCGCTTAGCTCTGGTGACGCTTAGTGGGGAGAAGACGTGGTCATGTGGTGTCACTCAGACTAAACTTTCTGAACAGAATTTTTTTTTTTATTATTTTATAACTTTCATTACCAGATTAAGGTTTTATTTGTACCAGGGTGATGCTGCGTAACATGCATTAACCACTATAACTGATTTCACTGATTACAACCACTTCTAAAAGCTCTCTCTGCATCGCTGAGGTCGAAAATCAGGGGCTTCAGCTGAAAAACTAATGATAACAAGCAAGTTGCCAAACTGCAAAACAGTCAACATTTTAAAAAAAAAAAAAAAAAAAAAAAAAGGCTAGCTCTGGTTAATTTAATGGAGATCTTTGTAACGCATCGCTCAAGCTGCAGAGTTGTTGTTTTTTTTTTTTTTAAGTCAAAATTTTAAGAAAATGTGTTTCAAAATGTTTCTAAAATAAAAGCACTTTATTTGTATGTGAACTAAATGAGACTTTGCTTGTGTGCCTTTATTAACGGACACGGCTGACCCACGCAGTCACCATCCTCCTGTGGTTTTCTGTCGTGGAATAACTGATCTGTTGCTTATATTAAAAAAGGCTTTTGTAAAAAAAAAAAAAAAAAAAAAAAGTGTTAAAGCTTCACCTGAGGTCTACGTGATCAATAACCTGCATCCAAACATCTGCACATCAAGTATACCGTAGGATCGTACTGTGTAGTCGTTTGTTCTGAATTATTGTATCATGTCAACCTCTGCCATGCAAACGTTTTAAACATGTGTCCAAACACTTAAACATCTTGTCCTGTATTTTCTCAAGAATTCTCTCTGCCTTGTCTTCGATCATCAGTGTTCTTTGTATGTAAGGTCGTCTGCACAGCATCCTTTCAAGAAGCCATACCTACCTTTTTTTTACCAGTAACATTTTCACTTGCATAAAGAAAGAACTCTCACTCTGAAAGGCTTTTTTTTTTTCTCCTTTTTTTTTTAACCTTTACAGGACTCGCAGGTTTATTGAAAGTTCCCTTTAAAAGGCCTCAATACTGGCATGATGGCTTTAAAATGAATACATACAACATCTTCAGATTAAAAACCCTGTGTCACAGTTTAATCAATAAAAATAGAATCTAATGCGGCATGAAGCCCACATACGGAGTATAAATAAAGACTATCATTTCCTAAGTATTTGTAATCATCGATCCTGTGTTAACTTGTCAAAAAGTGATTGTTTCTGTCGTTTATGGAAACATATTAACAATAGAAAACGAAGGCTGACACGAACATAATGCAAATCCATATAAATAGTCTGAATAAATAACAAATGTGACAGTAAATGTAAAAAAAAAAAAAATCAGTGCAGTCTGGGTGTTTTCAGTGAGCCCGGGGTCCACTAAGGTCTGGGGGGTCGGGGGTCGGTCTCCCGGGGCTGAGCTCCTCGGTGCTCGGCGTGGCTGCTCGTGGGTACGCCGGGGCCGGACAACAGCTTTGCCTCTGGGTCTAATCCCCCCCCCCCCCCCTCCAAAAAAAAAGTTTCAGCGGCGAGCCAGCGGTTTGTAGACGCAGACGGCCATGACGATCATGAGCAGCAGCAGGACGGCGAGGACACTCCCCAGCGTGACTGAGGACGAGAAAAAGAACACGATCACAGCCAATTACCACGCGTGAACCGGGGCGCTCTGCAAGCACGCGGCCGGACGAGTTGAAGTCATTCTGCGTTTGCGCATTCATTATGTACAGAAAGGAGAAGGATGCGTGTCTGCTGTCAGCATCACTACCTGCTCCGAGAGGCCTTACATCGGTGAAAACAGTCTTTGCTTCTTACCCAAATTCTGGTTTTTTAAGACCACGTAAGCTCTCTCGGCTAGTTTGGAGTCCTCGGCTTGTCCGCTTACTAACGTACTAATACACATGATTAGAGCTGGCGAGATTAGATGCGGTGTCATAGCGGTGGAGAGCGGAGGAGCGGTGATGATGGTGATGATGGTGATGAGGATGATGAGGAGGAGGAGGAGGAGGAGGAGGAGGAGGAGGAGGAGGAAGCGTTTCTTCTTCCGCCGTCGCATCTGGGTCCTAGGGCCGTCGGGTTGTGTTGTTGACTCTACAGCTGAAGCGATAAACAGATGAATCTGTTTATGGATTCACGGAGGATTCACTCACTGAGGCGAATAATCATCAATCAATCAAATCAATCAAAAGTCCACCTCATTCAAAATACCTGCTTCCACTTCTTAGAAACGTACAGACCACCATATAAGCCTATGTATCACTGGCTATTTACATTTTTAAAATTTTGTAGGTAACACTAGTGGCATAAACTAAAAGTTTCATATGAAATCACGAGGTAAGTGACAACATTTCTGAGAATTAAAAAACTCAATCACGAGCCTTTCTTTATAGATCCTCATGGAATATGTAAAAGGAAGTCAAATGATATCAAAAGTGAGATTTTTGTCGGTAACACCAATGATACGAATCCAGGGGACCATTACGTTCTTCTTCTTCTTGAGCTGAAGGACGAGTTCATCTGTATCTGTGTTTGACCTCTCTCCGCGACTAGAGGGACATGCACTTTTATGGGGCGAAGATGCCCGAGATGTAAAACCTTATTTGTCCCATTTTACCTGAACATGTCATGTGAGCTAGGAGGTTCTTGGTGTGTTTGAAGATCCAAAGTTTCACTGTTGTTTTCTAAAAGCGCTTGAAATTTTAGGTGGTTTTCTTTAATCTGCCAAAAAAAAAAAAGTGTCCAAATGATGTGACTTCATCCTCTCTTCTCTAGGACTTGGACAAAACAAGCAGTTTAAGGACGACAGCCTCGGGCTTTGAGGACTTGTTGCGTTTTGTTTCGTCATTGTGCAGGCTACCAAGAGACTAACCCTCGGATTAAATAAATAATGAGGATAATCCTGAGTTTCGCAGTCACATATAGACAGATGTCTCGAGTATTAGTCCTTTCTCCGATGCTTCCTGCACAGAAAGCCTCATTGTCAGGTAGATTTTATAAAATAAAAACTCTTCTCTTACTGGAAACCATCAAACAAGTGTGAGACCTCCATCACATTTCCCATTTCTGAAATGTCAAAGAGCAATGAAGAATAAAGGTCAAGCTCCTCGGGGTAATATCCCTATATATATTTAGTCTGCATGACTGATGTAAATGGCCTTTACCTTCATCCTCTATAGAACCTAAGAGTGCAAACCATTACAGACACTTATGGCTCTTAATTATGTGCCAGAGAAGCTTAATGAGCGTTAGGAAATGTCACTCACGTTGGCCTGAAATTAAAACTGGAGGCTTCCCGGATAAAATCATGACAACAAGAGCACGTTTCATTAAACTGTGAACTGTATGATCCTGTAGCTCTCTGACGGCTTTCATAAGCGAAGACTTGAGAAACAGAAACAATGAAAAGCAGCGACTTTCTTCTGAGTAAAACAGTTAAAGGCTCCTTAATGTACGCGTTATGAGCGACATGTGTTGCATGTTTTTTTTTGTGGTTTTTTTTGCATCCGTTCCGGTTGATTTGTCAATGGATTCGAACATCGTGACACGACACAACGCAGCATTGCATAACCGCAGTGCAGAGTTTGATATTTCACGTCACTCCCGATCACCGTCTGTTTTACAGAACACTGAACTCAAACGTACTTGTTAAACGCAGCAACAGCTGGAATATTCAACAAGCACCATCCACTCATGAGTTGCGGTTTTGTGGCTGTTTCGGTTTAGTTCAAGAGAAAGGAAATGATTGTTGTGGAGACTGTGAAGATGCACAGCCGATGAAATTAAGTCAGATGAAAATAAACAAAATCGAAGGTGTGCTTCTTTTTTTCGCAGTGATAATCTGATCAGTCTGTTATTCGTCTCAGGTGATCTTTTAATAGTAATAAAAAGACTTTAATGTTGCCATCTCATGTGGGCTAGTACACCGCAATAACTTTAGATAAGATAAATAGCTGTAGGCAAAATAACACAACGCATTTGTGTTCACCTAATAAAAGCAAAAAGCAAAATATATGTCTAGAAAATCAACATGAAAATCAAATATTGGCACAAATCAGTCCTACTCACTGATTTATAACATAACCTAGAATAGTCTAATAGACCCGGGTATATTAAAAGTATATTATACTATATGTTTTTTATATTTTTCAAAATATCGTGTGGTGCGACCATCTGGCCATGAGTACTGTTTTGAAATCACTCTTTTCTCTATAGATTCATTCATAGTGTGTTTTTAAAAATCATTTTAGCAGTTTTATGCAATTTTCAGGAATAATAAGCCTGACTGTGACCTTTTATAAAACAGAAATATGAGATCACATTCACAAAAACTTATATATTATATTGTGTTTCTTACACTTTCTATCACTACATAATATATAACATATATATTACTAATGCATGTTGAGGAAATTAATTAATTTTGAGATAAATCACAGTCGCATCACATGATATTTTTTCAGGCCAAATCATTTAGTTGAAAAAAACCCACTCAAATCACTCTATTTAAAATGTTATTTTGAATTTATGTGAACGCATCGTTGTTGTTCGAATGATTGCCATGTTCTTATATTATCTATATTCTTATCTTTATATGTCATCGACCCTCATCAAACATTTATCAAATGATTTGTATCCACGAGTCAAATGGATCTACAGATTAATATCAAGTCTGCTCCATTGACAGGGTCTGAACTAAAACATCACCTGTTGTAACAAACAATCTGTTCCCCCAGGAAATATCCTTATTCTCCCGACAGATATGGAGGAAAGTTGTGGATGTTTTAATATAGCATTTGAATGTGTGGTTTTGCTTCATACTCAGTGGATGCATCGCAGCAGATTCAGTCACAACACAAGAGTACATGTCAGTCATTTTATCTTTATACTGTTTATGGAGCTGTTCGTGTGGAGAGACCGTCTATTTACCAGTGTCTCTTTTATGCATCTCTTGTGTTTTCCTGTTCTCTACTTCAATAGCAGTCACTGACACAAAAGGGCTTTGATCTACATCCATCAGCCAGTAGCTCAATGGGGAATCATATGTTGCAAACCACTTTATACTCTGGTATACGTTCATACCTGTCATCCGGTTAACCAAGCATAAGATCTGTTCAGTAAATAAAGATCTGAAGGAGGCTGTTAATGGCAGCTGTGAGTGTGCGTGGCCGTGTATTTCTTATAGTACGGGGACGTGCATCTGTTTACACTAAGGGGACAAACTGTAGGTCCCCTTAGTGTAAATCAGTACATTATAGAGGTTTGGTTAGGTTTGGGTCAGGGTAAGGGTTAAGTTGGGACATGTTGTGGTTAACAGGTTGCAAATCAGCTTGTTAATTAAAATATCTAATAGAGGTGAACAGCAGCAGCCATCAGCCATTACACAGACGTGAAGATCGTCATAAAAACAAAGTCTATTATGTTTTCATTTACAACACGGGAAATTAAAAACCCAACGTCTTTTTTACATAAATAGAAGAATTTCACTGCTTGTTTGTTTATATTTAACAGTTTAGGAATGAAAATGAGCAGATTGATCACTGAAATATGTATTTTATACTATGATAAATGTATACACATCCTAGAACATAAACCAGGTTGAAGAAGACTCAAATCACACAACAATCATTATGTTGCTCATCACATTTTTCTCTAGATATAACCAACATAAAAAAAAAAGCTTTTTAAAATAACATCTAACTAATGATGTATAATACTGTCTATCGCAAAAAAAAACAAAAAAAAAAACATTTTAACAGTCTTCAATTAGAGATTGAAAACATTGTCTGGAGAGGCACAATATCAATACAACCTTTACATATTTTGTACATACAGTGTGATATTTAGGCAAATTAAGGCAAATAATCCTATTTGGACTTAAATGAGACATCAGACAAAGACCAATATGTTCATTTTGAATGAGTTTAAAGAATCAATTCTGCGTATGATTGTTACAGAAAGTATACATGCTGGATTTAAGTATTTAAGTATTTAAATAAACCTCATTTTTCTGGAGACTTAAAATGTCCTGGTTTTTGTCTGTGTGCCTTATTTATCTCCATTACAAACACCTGTTGGGAAAAAGGGAACCATTTTAAAAATTTTTATGTAGGTGTATTCAGCAGCTGGCGTAAAATCCTATACAAGACTGTAATACTGATAAATATGTAAATATAAAATACAGCATTGACAAGAGTGAAGAAAGGACTAGCATCAGGCTGTTTTCAGATGAAGTATTTTCTTAAGCTCGCTACAAAAATACAGTAAAACTGGCAAGAGTTGGTGTGAAGAACGTCCGTCAACAGAGTGGACAGTATGTGTGCGACTCGATGGATAAACCCATTTGTTTAACATGAACTTACACACAAAACACTGCCTCCGTCATTATTTTAGTGGAAGAGTTTTCCACACTGGTGTTTTATTGATGCTACATGCAGAACTCTCAACTTCCATTTCAACTCTCATTTTCATTTTCACAAATCAAAGAAGAGACAGAACATCTACATGCATTAGAGATAATGTGCTGGATGTAAGGTATAGTATTGTTTTGTTTTGCTTGAGATAAGGACATCTGAGGGAAAGGGCAGATTAGTCGTTTACTACTGACTCCTTTAACCATAAAAGTCTAGCACGTGAAAGCTACATAATGTCCTGGTTCTGCACGTAGATCTGAACGCACACAGACCATATATAGCTATGGTGCGAGGATTGCTACCCCTGCTTTTGTAGAATTACAAATGTATTTATTCTTTTACCATTTTACAGTGCTGGATGTGGCGGGACCAAACCTGTGCAGTGACAAGTCAATATGGTTGACAACATGAGCAGGACGCAGTAATGATGCCGTTTATGTCTGGCTACTATTCTTTTAAAACTGTGGTGTGAATGGGAACCTACATGCAGGGGCTGAGTTTGTTTTTCACGCCTTCTTGTGCTTTTCTGTCTATGGCACAGTAACCATGTTGAGGCTGTCTGCGTGGATGTCTGGTATGGTCCTCTCTGGTCTCAGACACACCGCCAACCTCTGCGCAAAACAAGACAGTCAAGAAGAAGATGAAGAGTACAAGGTAAACGTAAAGTTCATGTTTTCCTCGTTTTAGTTTCTCTTTATGTGTTCACTGACCTGCTTGAGTGATCCAGGGGTCCACACCAGCTTGTAGACCATGTAGATGGGGATCCACATGAAGGATGAGAGTCCCATGATGTATCCCACCGTGATGCTCCAGTCTGGGTACTTATAGTCAAACAGTGTGAGGGGTGGAGCTTTCAGCAGGGAGCTCACTATTATATACTGAGAACAGCAGAGATATACAGTATAAGAATACATTTTAATGCATATGTCAATGTAACTTTACATAAGAAATGTTACTGAGAATGGGTAATATAAGCAGTATTATAGAAGACATATATAAAGAAGGTCAGCGTAATAATGTGAAATGTCAACAGGTCGACAACGGGATGCAAATAACAAGACAAGGATATTGAACTGTATGTGAAAGAGGGGAATTTACATTTGCTTTAAAGTTGTGAATTTGAAATGCTAGAAGCATTTTTAAAGGCATTGCATTTTGAAATAAGTTCTATGTACAGCTGTTGGGTCTCCACAACTGTGTGATCTTACACTAAACACTCATATCTTGATCTTGATTTTTTAGAATTAGATGTTAAAATACTTCCACTGTAAAATGAAACTAAGTATAGATTAGATTATTTCTCTTCTCTCTGTCTCTCTCTCTCTCTCTCGCTGTCTCTCTTACCGCTAGAAATGCAGGACTGATGGCAACCCAGCACACCTTCCAGAACAATCCTGGAGCTTTGCCCAACATGGCTTGAACATCACTGCTAAATCTTTGTATACCTGGAAGCAATTTCAAAGTCACTGAAGGAAACAACCCACGACAGTCACATAGGGAGAATTGAAGTGAAATAGTCAAATAGAAATGTAGTGTTTACCGTAGAACCAGGAAACTGCAATGGCCTCAAGGAAACCCACAGCAATAATGGAGCATCCGACTCCAAACTCCTCCAGCAGTTTTACCACGTAGGCTCCGCCCTGTCCACATAGTTGAAATGTAATAATATCTAACCATATATAAATATGTACAATATCATTACTCATATTGTCATATTTTAGAAAAATACTGCAGCTATCTGAATTTTAATTCCCCACTATGTATATTAACCTGCATGTACTTGAGGATATGCACTAAGAAAGAGTTGACTTTTGTTTTCTTTGATGTAAGAGTAAATTGTCAAACACTTACGTTTGTAAGGGTGCTTAGAGAGCCCAAAAAGCAAACAACTACTAAGCACAGAACAAAAAGTTCACGTCTGTGAGAGAAGTAATCTGGATATTCATCCAGTACAGCAGTGATGATCGCCTCCAGCCCACCAAACTGAAACATACAGAGAAGACCAATACTATGACCAATATTATTAGAAAATCACAACAATATGTTTTTAATGTTTATAGTGGAAGCTTTAGAATTAATTTGCAAGGTAAACATGTACACATCACAAATATTAAAATGAACTGGTGCAGCATTAAATGTTGGAAAAAGCAAACAGATTTTTAAGAGCATTGTAGTTTAGTCATGAAATATTGAGTAATATTGAAATTCAGCAAATATGATGAGTAAGTTGTGAATGTGGTTCGTACCGTACTGTCAAGTCCCAGCGTGATCATCATCACAAAAAAGATGATGGCAAAAAAGGTTGAGCCCATCATGTTGGCGATGGCTTCTGGGTACGTGATGAAGAGTAAACTTGGTCCTGGAAGCATAACAAACGTAAAACAAGGGTTGGCGTGTTATTTCAAATGTACTTCTTTAGGAAACGTAATTGCTCACCTTTATCTCTGGCTACATCCTCAACCTCCACCTTCCTCATCTCTGCCATGTAGCCCAACACGGTGAAGATTACGAACCCAGACACAAAGCTGGTCAGACAGTTCACCAGACTGGTCACAATGGCATCGCTGGAAAAAAAAAAAACCCATTCAAGAACATGTAGCGTAATATGTAATGATATTGCATACACCGTTTTATTAAAAACTCAAAATTCAATTCTTAATTGATTGTATTTGTTCCCATGCTGACCCTTCTGATCTCTGTTTTGTGGGTTTCTTTATACTCTCTTCAGCTTTGTTACGTGTCACATGACACTAATGAGAAGCGACCACAGACAACCAGCAACAATACTAATGAGACATTAGTATGAAGTACATTTGATGTGTGTCCTTTAAAGATATACACCTTATACGAATACAATCTTGTTTCTCCAGAAAAACTACATGTCACACTGAGAATTACTACATTATATATTTGAAATGTTTTTGGATTATTTTCACTTCACAGTGCGGCCTGACTTCATTCATGATCTGTGTGTTTACTACGGTTTCCTCACATACCACTCTGCTGTATGAATCACCTCAGTCACAGTCACTATTAGTCATACTGGGAGTGTGCAATTTAATTCCTCCTCTGTACAGTATGGTATTTATACCCACCGTGTAGTATTCACCACCCCTGCCTCTAATATAATCATCTCATCCACAGCACTGCAATGAACATATTAACAATAAATCCTTTAAATGTTGTTTCATGGCTTGCGCACCAAAAGCACAACATACAAGGCGTTAAAGCAGGTGTGTTTTTATGTCCTGGGGGTAGGCTTTCATTCTGCTTCTTCTCGTTGATTAATTCCCAGCCAGCAGTTAAAGGCAGGTCAGTGGATGCTGAGGCTCGATTCTTACCGATAGCAGTTGTTTGTGAAAGGGTTGTAGCTGGAGAGAGCCAGGAGCACCCCGAACCCGGGCCCCAGAGAGAAAAATATCTGAGCAGCAGCATCCACCCAAACCTATAAAAGATGTGCGAGAAAAGAAAGATGTGATCTGTACAGTTTCTGGGATGCTATGGGCAATTTAACAGCATAAAAATACAGTATTTGTGCAAAAGTGAAGCTCTTTTCTTTCTTTTTTTTTTCAAATCAACATCAGCTTCCAAATGAAATGAATGAGAAAATCATTGAATTATTATTTTCTTGTTTTCCTTGTTCTGATCTCTCAGTATCATTTGTCAGGTTGAGCGGTGTTGTGTCGTATAGAAATCTAGTCGCCACACAGCTGTACGCAGGGAGATCTGAAGAGGAGCACACATTCGGCATTAAAAAGAAGAGGGAAGCGCTGGATGTTGGTGAGTGAGACAGAAAGGGAGGCCTTTGTTAACTGGCAGAAAATCTAAACCAATTATGCATCTTATTATCCTGCTCTGTGGCTTATTTATGCATCTCATTTCATCTCATCCATATTCCCCTCCAACCAAAGCACTCACACATGTTTAGTATACAACTGAGCAGGTGAGGAAGATGAAGACATTTCAGAAATAAAAGCTGAGGTCCGAACATGTTCGCTGGCTGGTTGGATTGTGTTTTTTCTTTTCCAACAACATGTTAAATCAGATCAACTTTGTACAACTCACACTGGTCTCAAGCAGTTTCTCCCACTGGGGTTTTAGGTAAAACACCACACCTCTCCAGGCTCCAGGAAGAGTGGCGCCACGAATTAGCAGGATGAAAAGCACAATGTAGGGCAATGTGGCGGTCACCCACACTACCTGATGAAGGAGGTGGGGATAAATCAGGAGAAGAAGAAGCAGAGAGAAAGGGAAACCGTAAAAATACATGTACAGAACAACTTTCTAGTTCTCTGCGACAGTATACATTTCATGTAACTGAACTGAGTTACCTTCCCTGATGTCTTCACCCCCTTCCACAGGCTGAAGTATACAATAGTAAAAATGAGGAAAAGGCAGAGCATCAGCTGCCAGCGAACACCTCCGACGTTTCTGAGCCCTGAGGACTTGTGGATCTCAAGAACATTCCTCCTGTTTGAGTAAAGCACATAAATCAACAGGTGTTCGACACACAAGTCCCCGTAAAAATCCACCAGCTTAAAACATTTGTAAACTTCATTGTAAATCTATTCATATGTGGTTTCTGTTACTCACACTTACATGCACTTACGTGTAAAATTCCTCTGCTGGAGACCTGGAGGAGTTTGTCCAGGTGACGTTGTCCATGCCAAAATAGTTGGTGCAGTCGGGTGTATTCCACACATTGTCACAGTTTGTCCAAGGCAAGATACTGGAGAAAGAGGAGTAGAAGTAGAAGAGAGCCCAGGCGATGATGGTGTTGTAGTAGAAGGACACATAGAGGGCGATGATACAAATGGCATAGCCAATACCTGAAACACGAAAGAAAAATGTCTTCAATATCTTAATGCTTCAAGAACAACTGAAAAAACTGTGATTCAAACAAGAAAAGAAGAGGAATCTTATGCATTTTTAATGTTCCCAATGTTATCGTCAAAGTAACTGGATTTCCTCAAAATTTCTCTACTGATCCATACATTGTGAGGCGTTACCTTTGAAAATGGGACAGATGTGTTTCCATATGGATATGGCTCCGGTTCTGTGAAACTGTCCCAGCGCCAGCTCCATGTAAAAGAGCGGGATGCCTCCGAAGATGGCCATTAAAATGTAGGGAATGAGGAAAGCCCCTGCACAGGTAAGTGTTACAGAGCTTTTAGTGAAGGCCATGGCGACATGAGGGCATAAATACAGCACTGGTTCTAATCATTTTCAGTTTCATGAGCCATTAAGCTGTAAGCTGTTGTTAACATATAGTAGTTTAGCATTTCTTATTATTTTATTTTTACTACTACTATTATTTTTTATTTACTAGGATCAAATCTGAAATCTGAACATTCAAACTGTGTTTAAAAAGAGTAATTTATAGTTTTTCTTTTTGAAACACTGATGCAAGTCTTAAAACATTGATAACTTGCTCCTAATTACTTTATGTTTTGCAAAGCAACACTTCAACTTGTCCTGAAAGAAGTCGTTAAAATTAAAACTTATGTTCATAAAAATAGATTAATTCATCAACTCATGAAGATGAAACTGCCCATTATTTAGGTCAAAACTGTAGCATTTCACAGTTTAAAAATTCCAAGAATCCACTGAAATAGTTTTTCTGTGTATGTTTATTTCCAGTTGAGATTTTCATTAGTAAAGTCAGATATCCTCAGCAGCTGGATGGTATCCAGCCACTGTCCGGTTGTATTTCAACAAAAACACCCAATTCAACAGCCTTCTCACAGGGTAATAAATTGTGAATCTGATCATTTTACTCACTGCAAAAGCATTGCAGCTACAGTCTATGATCTATTTGCTGTTGCCTCCCTTCAGCTGATAACGTGTGTTAAATTTTGTAATGAAATGACAAACCAACAATCATATTATATAATGAGTTAAATACTTTTTGAATAAAATAAATTGATACTATACTATATACTCGTATTTCTGCCATAAAAACCCAGGATCCTGTAATGTAAAAATCGCTTATGGATAGTGACTAAAGAAAAGTCAATGCAGTCGATGTAGTAAAAAAATATCTAGAACTTTTTTTCTGGACTTTTTTTATTTCTTTTTTCAGCTTCAGGGCAGATGTGCACTTCAGCACCATGGACAGTTTCAGCTGTAAAAAGAGGATCTGCCGCTTTATTTAAAGTCAGTCATTTACAGCACAAATATAATCGAATATTTCAACACTAAAAAACATAATTAGTTTTAGCTCAAGTGGTTAAAACACGCAAAGAATTTGTATACACCTCAGCGCACAAAATAAACTGAACGGCCTTTTTTTTAAAACAAAAAAAAACAACAACAAAAAAACACTTACCTCCACCGTTTTGATAACATATGTATGGAAACCGCCAAACATTTCCCAGGTCCACCGCAAAGCCAATGACAGACAAGAGAAAATCCATCTTTTTGCTCCATTTGTCCCTGGAGTCGGTCTGTGTCATGACTGGCACCGGGACGGCGTTATTGGAGCTGTAGCCGGGGCTCGGGGAGCCGTGGTGGGTCAGACTGCCGGCCATGACCGCAGAGTCCTGTCGGGGCACCGGACTGTGAAAAGTCAGTCAGAGAACCGGCTCCACAGAGGGGAGGACGCGTCTATAACGATGACAGGGCCGAGTGGGAGGAGCTGGACAGCGGACACTTGGGGATACCTGTTATTGGAGAAAGATACTACAGAGGTTTGGAGAGAGATTTGGCTCTGACAGCAGCTCTTCCACTCCCTTTCAACATAAAAATGCGTATCTGGAAGTCCCAAATCAATGTGCTGTAGCTAATCAATAACAGGGTTTACTCTCAGCTTGTAGCTGCATAACATATTGAATTTGGTTTAACATTTTTCTATACAAGTCTTTTGATATGACTGCAGCGTTACACTTCTCATTCTTTGTCACCTCACTTATTTTAGCAGAGTATCATTATAATCTGATTTGAGCAACAGGTTCTCCAACATAGTGCTTCTTCTAAAGCAGGCACCACACGAATGAAAGGTCTAGCCATTCATTTACATTCAAAGATATTTTCAGATACATTTATGTTTTGTATCATTCCAGCAGTGTGTAAAAAAAAATGTGATTAAAGTTGAAAAACATTCATATCTTGTGTGTGCTGCCAAGCCCTAAAATGTTTAGATGGCCTTTAGCATGTTAAGATATAGGGAAATGTATATGACTCCAGAAAAAATACAGCGAGGAATAAAAGACACAACATAACCGAGACAATAAAGACGAAATAAGTGAGATAATGTCTCAAATGGTGGGTCATCCCCACAAAAGTCAAATTATTAAAAGGATCAGTGAACTTTTAAACTTCACAGGAACCTGACTGAACCACCAAGCGGGCAGCAGGTCCATTTGAACGCTAAAATATTTGATACAGAGAGCTTTAAATAGCACCTTCAACCATCTTGGTTTCCTGATTTTGTGTTTATTGAATTTGGTGAATAGAATCACAGCAGCTAATCTGCACTCATCTGGCAAACCTGAAAAAGTTATTTCGTAATCAAATCCGTCGCTTTTAGCACCGAGCAGCTTCAAAAAAGCTGCTAACTGGATCTTCGGAGAGCAGTCACACAGGTCTGTCAACCGAGTGCATCAAATGAAGTTACTTTGGGAAATGGATACGACAGAGATAGGACAGGAGGCATCCATCATAAAATTGTCACTTACTGTAAACTGTCTGGCCTGTCGTCACATGACCTGTAGCCTGGCTGCGTCACCTGAAGATAGATAGATAGATAGATAGATAGATAGATAGATAGATAGATAGATAGATAGATAGATAGATAGATAGATA
>JAPQRN010000502.1:0-17033 GCA_037367275.1 Coranthus polyacanthus | reverse complement strand
CTACTTGATGAAACACGGTGACAAATGTGGCGAGAGCGAGACAGGGAGTTGAGGAGAAGAAGAAGAAGAAGAAGAAGAAGAAGGAGCGAAAGGGGGAAAGTGGTGCAACTATTAAGTCAACACGGGGGTAAAATGCAAAACATGATTTACGAGCTGAAGGGGGATTTGTTGCCATATCTGCCTTGTGAAATGTAGTAAATGAAGCTTAACCGTTAACCTGAAGTGTTTGGTTTGCCCACAGAAAAAAAACAGGAGGGACGTTTTAATAGACGGGCTATTACAAGTTATTGACAAAGTGTTAAAACAGAGATAAAGGGTAATGTTAGCGGACTGGGTGCCTTGTTGTCCTAAAATGATGTCAGCTCGACAGGGCCGTAAGCCTAGCTACGCTACTATCAACTGATGCCTCTGTGGCTAACGTTAGCTTAGCCGCTGTTCAGCTAGTTAAAAATGGCTGCTTTCCTTTAGTTTTAAATCTCTTACCAGACAGAATAGATTGGAATGGCAATCCTCCAAGCTGGCCCCGTTTGGTACAAAACAAGAACTCATCCTTCTTCACTGCGAGGTCCAACTCTCCATCATTTCACTTCCCGGGAAATAAAGAACAATTTGCGGATTTGTGTTTTCAAAGATGTGCAGGCTTAATCAACGAGAAATATTTTTTGTAACATTTGGCTGGAGGATAGTTAATTCAACAACCTTCCGATTGCAGTTCCCCCGCCGGAGCTAAAAAGCGGATAACTGAGACTGTGTGGTCTTTACGTCGACATGTCAAAAGCACGCAGCAAAAACAAATTAAAGAGAGCGAAAAATGTTCATAAAACAAAAAGAAAAGGAGAGCAAAAGAAGCAACTCTCCCCCTCCCCCTTAGCCCTAAAACGGTCTCTGCTTAAAAAAATAAAAACGTCCTGTCTTACTCCTCCATCGCAAAATTCAATCTAAAAACGAAATACATCCCGTAAAAACCTCTCGAAATCTGGCACCGGCCTATATTTGAACGATTATTTCGATCATTATTTCAGCCTCGGTTCCTGTTGGTTTCCATTTGAATTCATGGATTCCTTTCTTTAATGGCGGCCACAGGGACAACTCTGCCTTCCACAGCCTATTGGCTCATTCGTGGTCAAAGCTTCGTCAAGTCGGCTGAAGGCACGCGCGCATACGGCGGAGAGCGGGACGCGCTTCCGGAAAAATACAAGTCTGCCGCCGAAACACGGGCTCAACGTGGGAGATCCCGACAAAACAACCTTACGGAAACCGAACGCTTTCGTTCGTATTCGCGTATTAAGCTAACGGTTCGTTTGGGTCCAACTTCCCGTGCCGCGCGAACGGACACTTCATCACTTTGCCGCGCGCCGGGGTTTTATTTTGACGGGTCAGACCGGAAGCGCGCCGCTGTAATGCGTCGGACGTGACAGTGTCGTGGTCATGAGGGCTGTAATAACACAAGACTGATAGGTATTGCCGCTAGGCCAGCGCAAGTGGCGCTACTGAGCAACAGATTTTGTTACTAATGATCGAGCCCTATAAACTTGCTCACTTACACAGTGCACCACCTAGCGCATGTGATGTTGCACTTGCAATTGAATTGTGCAGCTAAGATGCAGTGATGCGCCCTTTGTGTTGTTTTATCTACATTAAATACATTCATTTGAGGTGAAGGAAGTCACAAAAATATAAGGTAACACAGGTAAAATGTCTCTTCATGAGACACAACAGAATAATTATGCACAACTTGTCTGGCAAACAATGTATTTGTATTTCTTTGTGTCTAAGCTTCAGCTCGTATTTATGTATTTATTTATCCAGGAAGTTCCCATTGAGATACGGATCTGTTCTTCCAGTCCTGGTCAAAATGGTTTCAGTTTCACATAAAAAAAAAAAACCACATTAAATACATAAAAACAAACATAAGAAAAAAAATAATGAATTAAATACGACCCGAGTGGGAGTAAAACATGTTTATTCAACTCTTAATTTGCAGATTCAAGTAAAAAATTACAGTTAAAAGTATTGTCCAATATTTTTCCAATAACTTCAACAACTGAAGATCCATCATTTCTTACATTCTTAAACCCAGCCAATTGAATTTGTCACATTTAATTAGCAAAGCCTTATGAATTAGACAAGTTTTGGTTTTACAGAGTGTTTTCCTGCTGCTGCCTCCTCTGCAAACACAGTGAACTGTGTTGGTGTGAATAAACATGGGCTTTTTGATGATTTAGGAAGAGAGAAGGCTTGCGTTGTGTTGCTATACTAATGCTCGCACGTGCATTAATGTAATTTCTGAATTTGCATCACTTTGGGGAGCAAGACTTAGCTCTAGGAAGCGTTCAGCGAAAATAATGAGAACTCGGATCTCCTCCCCTTGAACTGCCATGGCCCACAAAATGTAATTGCATAATTTTACTCTGGGAAAAAAAAGTGAAAATTAGCCTCAGGATATAATCAGATCATTTTGTTTATTTATTCTTTGCAAGTTTTGGCTGCAGTCTGCAATTCCCTCCAAACATTTTCTGACCTAAAGCAGATAGCTGAACATCATAAATCTCCATGATTTCCCCTTGAAAAAAGTACTGCCATATATCTATAATCTTTCCAAAATATTGCAAAACATTGCTGCGCCCCTGATCTCACACAACCAGCATCTACGCTGGAGTTTGTCCAAACCAAACGGGCTTCAATTACCGCTGCAAATTGTGTTGTGTTTGTGCTGATGATGTTAGAGGCTTCAGAGTTCACTTGAATCTGCATCACCAACACGTGGTTTTCCTCTGAGCTCAGCAGGCGATTTATTTTCAACGCTATTAGAAGAAACAGTTCACCAGTAACCAGTAACCAGCAGCTCGTAAACGCTGAAATCCAATGGACTCAGGTTGTTTAAAACAGGAAAGTTCACCATTTGTTCTTATTTGCCTCTGTTTAAACACACACGTCTATATCTGTCATTCCTTTCCCTTCTTGTTGTTTCATTATAACATTTTAAAGTAGATGCTGAAATAATATCAACATGGCATTTATTTCTATATTACATAAAACCTCCACAAATAACTGTTATGAAAAAAGCTCCTTTCTCAAAATAATGACTGTTATTATTTATATAAACAATCTTCAAATTGTCAAAAATGTCACATTACCTTCAGCAAATCTGATTATTACAGTGATGTCCTTTTATACTGGAATATATTTCATATATGATTTGAATCATGGTTTGTTGTGTTTTATTCAACAGTGGTTTCTAAACGTAGATATTAGGATCATTTAGGATGTATTTTTGTACGTCTGGGTTTATCTTTTGGGTCTCGTTCACCTCTCTGACCTATTCCTAAGTCAGTTTTTAACATAACAGTAAGTTCGACATCTCTCTGATTTGTTCAACTGTCCTGGGACCAGTTTCACTGAGCTGTTTTAAACTGGTCTCATCTTATCGGCAGTTTTTTCTATGTTATACATGAATTTTTCCAATAAAAGATGTTGTAACTGTTAACATTCCTCCAGTGAACTGAGCTCAGAGGTCTCACCTGAGACTAACACCTAATACCAGCAGTAGATGTATTTAGAAATCAATCTGAAGCCTGACTATGAGTTGGATCTAATGAGTCAGAGTCTGTCTTTGAGAAACTGGTCCTGAATTTTAACTAAAAACCACCAACTGAACATTCCTTCTGTTTTTAGGCCAGGACTCGATCACTCATTCTCTACAGATGAGTCCTCTGGGTTTGATGAACATTATTAAAGGTCATTGTCTCGTCATTCTCCTGAGAAACAGACACCGTTACAACAAAACAAACAACTTCATTCACTACACATAAATGAATGTGATATCTGGTTATAAATGATCAAAGGTTAATTAAATACTGACTCCATCGGGTCCTGATGCTAGATTTAAGTGGCAGCAGAGACGTGAGGTACCCGGTCCTCTGCAGGTTTTACTACAGTCCAGAATCTGAAGTGACAACAGCGTCAACCTGGTGTCGACAGAGGCCAGAAAACAGCTGATGACGCCTTGAACCAGAGGAGAGTTCACTGCACCGAGCGAAATAAAGAAGACAAACAGAATAATGATTTATTTCAAGATTCATTAAATGTGTTATATTTGACATTTTCCCCAATTGAATTCTTCTGAAAACACAAAAACACCCGCTGTGTCGTCTGACAAAAACTCTTGGCTCCTAAAATACATTGACTTTGCTTCAGTTTTGTGCCAGAATGATATGAAAATAGCTTTGTGTATCAGGGTTTTCCTTTGGTTTTCTTCTTCTTTACTTTGTGGAAGACATATGTTCATGGCTGTGGAGCCTGGACGTCCTTCCACAAGAAAATGTTATGTTTTTCAATAAAAATACATATTTTATTATCATGTATTTGTACAAAAATTTGGAAAAGCATCGGAAACATCCAGAAAGCTTTAAAACAAACTTTGCTGAAGTGAACTGGAGACCGACTGCAACCATTAGATCTGGGAAAAAATCCTTTTACTGTATATAGTTCTGATGTTTTTACATGACTTTGGTTTCAGTGGTGTCCAGGACGGTTTGGATGCTGCGCCGTATAAGACCTATGGTAGAGAAAACCCTGCACGCTGTTTCAATGAGCGTCTGTCCTCAAATAAAACACATTCTACACGATGTTCCAGTCTGGATGATTTCATGCTCTCTTGTACGAGCTCTACACTCAGGGTCATATTTGCTCTTTCCTTTCTTCGCCGGCGAACGACAACGTGAACCTAGTCTGTCATCTTACAGTCAAATGTTGGCGTTACCGTGGCAACAGCCCACCTATTGCACGTCTTGCACGCATGTCTGTCAAAATAAATGTCTAATTTCGGGGGCCGTATTCATAGGGATTCCCAGGACAAAGAGTTGAACCTGGCGAGGAAATTCTAAGAAATTTATTAGAATTGTGGGAGCGGTCTAAGAACTTCCCCATAAAAGAGTAGATCCTAGTAAAGATAGAAAGTTATTCACAAAGCATCTTAAAAGAGGCTCCAAAGGGAAGGAAGGAGGTTCAAGAGTTTGTTCAGCAGAGAAAATGGAGGAAAAACAAAGAGCTAGAGTTATTACAGTTAATGAAAACTCAAACTGCAGCGAGGAGGCGGAGTCGACCTCAGTGACTCCGCCTCCTCACTCACATAGTTTTTGTCCGTTCTTCGCTCAGAGTTGCTCCAGTTTTCCTAAATCCCTCTGAAACTACGACTCCTTTCTACAAGTTTGTAGCTTAATTTCCGAGCTCTGTGGGAGGATTCTCAGAGTCTTCATGAATACGAGTCCACGGCCCAGTTTTAGGTCTGGACCCACCAGCTGGATCTAAAGGACGATGTGTTGACCATGCAAGTGTTTTTGCCGCGTAACCAGACCAGTGTGCGACAACAGTTTTATCATGAATTTGAAGACAGAGCTTGAAAATCTGCTTTGTCTCTTTTCATTTGATCTTAAAGCAGCTTTCGCACTCTTAAATCTCCCCATAGGAATGAATGATAATCTCACATTCTGTGCTTCCCACGCTTTATCATCACTATCCTTGATATGAAAAACAATTGTGGCGTGATAGCATCTGTATAGATTGTTTAAAAGGAAAGAAAAAAAGTCTAATAGCGCAGTGAGAACAGTTGTCATAGCGGAGTAACTAATGGGGGAGAGCAGATTGTTATCATATCTGGTGATGGTTTTCTCTCACTTATCTCCTGCTCCCTCTTATCTAAGTCCCACAGAAACACTCTGCCATACATATATATATATAAATATATAAATATGTATATATACATATACTGCATCCCAGCAGCACTTGAGAATATTGGGGAAATAAAAGTGTAAGATAGTTTTGGCCAAGTGCTCCTTTGACATTTGATTTGACATGCTCTGTGGTCCCTGCCATTCTGCTTAAGGAGCATTTGTCAGAGAACCCCGTCTCACTGTTGTGTGACTAAATCCTGGAGAAAGTGAATAATAAAACTGAGATTTAGCCACAGAGAGAACACGGGCTGAATTTAATGAGGGCCTGTGGTCAGATAAGACACAGACGGTTATGTGCAGGACAGAAAATTAGACTTGGTTATCGTTGAACATGCTACAACAGACCAGGATGAAATTCTCAAGGTGAGAGTCGAGTGTGGAGAAATGTGCTCCTTCTTCATGCTCTGATATGTCTGTCTGTCTGTCTGTGGGAGGTCACAAATACGCTACTTAAGTCGAGTTTTCAGGTATCTGTACTTGGGTATTTCTGTGTTTTACTTTTCCCTTCTGTGCACATTTTAAAACCAGGCTCATTACTTTACTCACTTTGGTTTTTTGCTGCATTTGAGGGGAATCATTGATTATTTATATTTTGCATCAATGGGTGGTTTCCCAACATTAAGCATAACTAAGTGAATCGTAATCGCAGTATCAGCGTGTGCAGTTTAGGAGGATTCAAGGTGATCTAATGCAGAGATGGAAAAAGCTGAACCCAACCTGTGTCATACTTTAGTGACACTGAGCACAGAGAGCTGCTGTGGAAAACATGCAACATTTTTTGTATTTTTTTAAGTTCTTGGATATTTCAAAGTTTTTTTAAGTTTCGTATGTTTGACTTGACATTTCTAAATGAGTCATCTGAGCATTTTCCTTGATAACCAAACAACTGGACTCAAATCTCAATATTACTCACAACAATCACAATATGACTGTTTCACCAAATCACGCCTTAATCAAGACTGACCTAAACTGAACGACAGTAACATTTAGAAAAGTAACAAGTAACAAGACGAGAACAACGTAAAAGATGTAACAAAACAGAAGAGAAAAATTGATTGTAGTAAAGTTCATTATCTTCAGTGTATGTTTTTAAAATTTTATTTAAAATTGGATTGGTTTAATAGATGTCACAATATATTAATATTATATGAGGTTCACTTAACTTTGCACAGAAACATCCAGTAGAAATGATTTGAGTACGTTTTGCTTGTGCTTTTATTCGAGTAAAGAAGTGGAATCTTGTACTTTCTCCAGAGTCTATTTTTTACACAGTGACGTGTACTTGTACGTGTTCAAGCCTGTGTTTGTGCGTATGTGCGCGTGTCCTGGGTTCATCGTGTCCGATGACCTTCGACGCCGGAGCAGCAGCAGGATGAACGGGGCTGCTTTGAAAAGGTCACAAATGTCATGTGACATATCTGAAGAGCTCTGTGTAGATCAATAAGAAGTGACCACCGGGGCAGGAAGCGGACACAGCTGAAACCCTGAGCAGTTAAGACCCGGACTCTGAGGTCCCGAGTCCACAGTTCAACAGCGTAACCTGTGTTTACAGAGGCTAAGTGGTTATATCCCAGTCTTGGCACCTGCAGGGGCAGGACTACTTACGAAGTGGGTCAACAAGCGTGCCACGTTCAAATAAAGTAGCCCTCCTCGTGTTCACATAAAGCACACAGAGGTATGTGCTCTTTACTCCCCTCCTTCCTCCTCTTTCTGCCGCTCGCACACAGACATAAATATGCAGCGCTCACCGAGTGTTTTTGTCTAAACATGCACAAACCTATTCCGCTAAGATGGATGGAGGAGAGCTTTTGAAAATAACGAGTATAAGCACTTATTCCATTCATTTACTCAAGTAATGGCACTTGGCCCGAACGGTGAAGTTATTAAAATGTGGAATAAAAACATCTTGAGAACCAAGGCTGTGCTTGAATCACAATAATATAATATTTTAAGAGCTGTAAGGTTGATCTGAAGAGTGAGTGTGTCACATTCCACCACCTGCATGAGTTATATGTCATGTAATTAGCTCTTTCACCATCTATATATAAACACTAAACATGTTTCTAAAATGTCAGAATTTTTATTTTCTAATGACGTTCTGAGCTTTTTTGTGCCTTTATTTGATTATTGAAAGTGGAGACAGACAGAGAATGTGAGTGAAGAGATTAGAGGAAAGACGATTTACTTTTATATGAACATTTGAATGTTTTCCTCTTAAGACTTTTAACTCTATCCACTTGTTTTTATTACTCGTCTTATTGTATTTTATGTGTCTGGTTCTACTTTTTCTTGCTTTTATTACTAGTATTATTGTTTTTATTTATTATGTTTGATTATATATTATTTCATATTTCTCTGTAAAGCCACATTTTGTGTATAAAATATTGTGTAAAGCTACATAAAGTTTACCAACCAGGAATCAAACTGAGGATGTGAGACATTAATGTCCATGTTGTATTACTTGGGAATTCTTGCCATTTTTCTTTTTCTTGTGAAAAAATTGGTTAAAAGAGGTAAAAGTAAAGCTGTGACCTTTATGTGGCCGTTTAAAGAAAGACGGAAACTAAGATGACAAGTTATTAACTATTCATGACAAGTATTAAAGCAAAAAGAAAATGTAGAAAAGCATGCACACTGCAGCATTATTCTCTGTGAATTACTTCTCTGCAAACCACGCTTTTCCCATGGTTCATTTCCAGTATTTTTCGGTGACTCAGTGGTGGGTTTGGGCGTCCTCTTGAAGAAAAATTGAACATTATTGCATCAAAAAAAGTACTTTCTCATCATTTTGAACCATTATTATTACTGCATCTGCATATACAATGTGGAAACGCTAGAACAGATAATAAATAAAACAACAACATCCGCTAAAGACGTCCACTGTGGACCCACTGCAGGCATTAGATCGGGGAAAAGTCCTTTTAGTTTTGATGCTCTCTACATTGATTTTACATTAGTTTGGCTTAGGTGGTGCCCTGAATGCCTTGGATGCTGCACCTAAATGTTATGATGGAGGTCACGGAAACACACTGAAATTTAGTAGATATTTATCATATAATAATAAGAACCGATTCTGTGAAAGGCTCGTCTTAGTGAGGTCTTTATGTACTTCTTTCCAAAGATGCAGTCTTAAAAATCCCTGCACAATAATGTCTGATAGTGTTGAGACCCAGTGAAAGAACTAAGGAGAGATGTTCTCGATCTCTGTCAGATAAAGAATGTGACAGCCGTTTAGTGTAATGAGAAAAAGGTGACGGAGAAAACATTTTAAATCCTTATCCATTTTTTCCAGCACGGCTTTATTCCAACATTACAACCCATTCTGACGCATTGGGCATCGGCCAAACATGAATGGAGCCTCTCAGACACAAGCAGCAACGTGGTGCCAAATTAAGAGTTCTTCATATGACAAAGTGGAAGCAGTCCCTTCGTCATTAGCTTGAGAGGGCTGCAGAGTGCTGAGGATGCAGACGGGCTGGCTCTGTGCCCTCCACCTCCATCTGAGCAGCCAGCCTCCAGCGTTTAAAGCCTCTCTGATTGAGGGGTCATGTAAAGTAGATTGTAAACCACAAGAGGTTCCACCAAAAAAGCCTCACGTCTTGGGTGCTTTGCAGGTCAACGAGGCCTTATAGCTGAAAAGAAAACAAAAATAAAAAGCTGACTTCTTTGGGAGTGTTTTCATAAACTCGAGTCCTTTGTCAGAACCAGTGTATTACAACACGAGTCTCTTCACAACGACGTCAAACGGCGTTATTCAGAGCCATTTAGGCAGAGAGCTGCTCTTTGTTCACTCACTCCCGTAGTTAAATAGTCTGAAGTGCTTGTCAGCTCAGTTGTTGCAACAATGCTTTGCTTCTCTATCTAGGGTGAGGTCTGGCCGAGGTTAGCGCCATGCTTCCGCCCTTGATGGAGCTGAGGGCTACTTGTTCGGGTGCTGCCCCTGTGCACACGAGGCCTGTGCAGGAACATTCCAGGCACACGAATAAAGCCATAGCTGTGCCTTTGTTGCAGTGCTGACTAGACAAGAGCCTTTCTGCAGGGCTGCTGCCTTTAAAAAGACCAAGTCGTGCATCCCCGCTGGTAAATAATCTGACACACTTTTTCCCGCTGCAGTCTTTTCACAAGCCCTTGTTGTTAGGCTGTCGTTGTTATTCTCCCTCTCTCTTCCCGCCTTCTTGGTTCCTTCACCCCCCCCCTCCTCTTTTATACACTTTTGCACACACATTGCAAGCAGATGGAGAAAAAGGTGTCTATATCGAAGATATTTTCCCCTTCTTAAGCAGCCTTGCACCCTGCAGAACCAGCACATAGGATTAATAAATTCAATATGAATTGAAAGCTAATGAAATGTGCACCCCCACCTCGCGCTCCCGACTGCAAGCCTCTGGGAAGGAGGCTGAGCTCAGAGCTCCTCGAGACCGGCCACAGAGAGGGAGAGAATGAGATCATTGTCAAAATTACACGATCAAAAGCAGCAGTCAGCAAAACCATAAAACTGGCCCGTCGTCAGGAGGCTGACCTGGGTGACTGGCTACAACATGCCCAGCATTCCTCTGTGACACGGTGCTTTGTCATTTTCTTTATAGTGACACTGGGGGTTGGACCCAGTCGGTGGGAGCAGCACTCACTCTGCGCCTCAGAATGGTTTAATTACCATTCAGGATTCACAGAGTCTGTGTCGTAGTGGGGGTGTTTTCTTAGGAGGTGAACAAACATTTTAATTAGAGGCAGAGGTCTCATTCTTCACAGGCCCCACAATTTGATTCAATTACAATCCACCTGCCAACCATTCCAAAGAACAATGATTTGCATGTCATTTTATATCACAACTAAATAAAAAAAATATAAATACTGTACTTCACCACATTTGATTATTTTCTTCTTTTATATGGAGCTGCGTGAGCTAAAAAAAACAAAAAACTAAGAAACATTCTTTCAAAAATGGAAACTTTAAGGAACAATAACTCTGGACAGTGTGCAGATGTCTTGTAATCATGTAACTCCAGCTTCGACACAGAGTCTTTAACAGTCCTTCTGTCCAGATCATGTTACCTCAGATGGTTTTGTGAAATCGCGTTACGTCACGTGAGATGACAAATGTCTTCAGGTGGACGCATTTCTATCATCACACCATCATATCTCCATCATAACTGCTCTCAGTGCATCACATCATCAGTTTTCTATACTACTACACATGGTTCCAGGAGTTGATATAAGCATCACATGTATCTGAACATTTTTATTCAGAAAGTGCTTTAAAACAATGAGACAACAACTGTCTACAACAAGGTTCTCAAATGTTTTCAGCTCGAGACCCAGTAGAGAAATCTGGTGTCTCCTCTGGACCCAAACTTACAAAAAGACATTATAAAGATAAGCCATAAGACACCGTCAAAAGAACGTTCAACTACACTTAAAGGAGAGATTACAAGACCCACAAAGAGGCAACGCACTAGTGGCTAAAGTTAATAGAAAGGGCTTAAAAATCCACACCCACTGGCTAAAAGTCCATACATGTTAAAATACACAGTAAATGCAACTGGCATGACTAGCCATCCATGATAGTGTTTTTTTTTTTTTATCAAGAACAGATGTAATGAATTAAATTTGACGTCATTTGCCACTTTTTTCACGTCTCTTCAAAGTGTAACCCCAACATACGAGGCTCATCCACAACATCCAGCTCCTTTCCTCTCAGGAAAACACCAGAGGTTCATCTTGGAAAAGGGGAAAAATAGGGGTTAAATTCTGCGTCATGCAAAGTGTACACATGTACCTGTCTTGAATCTTTGCTCTTGGATTAAGGCAGGCGTAACAAAAGCACAGGAAATGCATGCAGGTTTGCAGACGCTGCAGTTTCCTCACCTTCCATATGGACTGCTGTGGTTAGATCAGATACAGAAGCAGAGACGGTAAAAGACAGAGAGGAGGAGGGCAGGAGGGGGCAGTGAGACCGGTGGGGTTCAACTCAAGGGCAGGCTGAGTGCCACAGACTCGGAGGCTGAAGGACCGTTGATGTAGTGGAGGCCCTCGTACAACAGAACGAGCCATGTTTCCAATTAGAGCCGCCTCGGCCCCTAATTGTTTAATTGGAGACTGTGTGTGGGATGGAGGAGGCTCCATGTGTTCTCCACTCATCCTCAGCTGATTGATATAGAGCCCTTTTTATCACCCAGCAGGCCTCCGGTCCTCATGATACCGTTTGATTGCAACATCAGCACCCCCACCCGCTCCAGCCTCAGCCTCCTGCATCCAGCTCATTACATTAGATGATCGTGCTGGAAGAAAAAAATGCAACACTTGCAAAAATCTGTAAATTAAAGTATCACGGTGATTGATGGATATCGCTAAGCTCTATTTCAAACAAACAACAGATGTGAGACACAACAAGCCTTATTTGAGTCACTTAACTCGCGACGTCCGAGTCGCAATTCAATCTGCGGCTTGTAAATGTCAAGGTTAACGCTGCAGCCGAGTCCAGACGACGAACAGGGGGTTTGTACAACAAGTGGGGTCAGATACAGTCGATGATCTGCATCCATTTAGAGAATTCACAGATTTACAAGAGTCTATTACAACCGCAGATAGGAAGGAGTTGGCACAGTATGGAAACTGTAAATTAAAGAAGAAAGCAGGGATTTTAAAATGTGCTTTGACTTGAATTTCACGGTGGACAGTATGAACACAACAGATTTCAGGAGTAATTTAGGTCTAATAATGAGTTAAAATAATGAAATAACAATGTAAGAATGAACAGGTGATTGCGGCGACTGACAGTTTGACAATAAATGTGTGAGAAAATGATAGAAATGTCTTCTTCAATGTGTTTCAGTCTGAATGTGATGAATGGAGGAATATTTACAAATGAAATGAAGTTGAAATATGTTGCGTTCCTGTCGACAATGAAACACAAGTCAAAGGACGTTTTGAATATCACTGCTTTCTGTTTTTATTTGCATTTTCCAAACTGTGCCAACTCCTTCAGTATATAATAAATGATTTGACGTCCGTTCAACTCACCTTTGACTCTGACACAAATTAACTCCTGCTACGTTATTAAAACTCTTGCATCCAAATGAAATTAAATGACATTTCAGTGATTAAAGTGCATATCATCCTGCAATAGAATTTTATGTGCAGACACTAATCTGCATATCAGTAATTTGCTCAGTTCCATCACATTTTAAGGTTAAGAAGGACACGACTTCTCTCCATATTTTATTTGATTGTTTTAACTCTTTCAAATACAACCATTTACAATTAAAATACAGTTGCAGCTCTTAAATACAGTCAAATATCTGATGTTTCTCTCACGTAAGCGTAGTGTTAATCCTTGTACCAAATTAATTTACTAAATAAATTAATGAGTCGGTTAATTTTAAAATAAATTAAAGCTGCTAGCAGCAATAATCGGGCCCTCGCAGCCCTGCACCCGCCAGGAGGGAGGCCTCCATATAGATATGTAGATGTGTTGAGGCTGTAGACAACCATTAAAAATATGAGGCCAATTGGATAAAGTATTGCAGAGTCGCAGCGACTTTCATGGCGAAACCCCGTTGCCATGGCAACAGTGTCAATGTTGACATGTGAGCGTGTTGAGGGTGGGATCGTGATCAACCTTGTAACATTTCGGGCAGATCAGACAACCTACCTATGTGTTATCTTATTTCTGCACATCCATTTACGAATTACATAAAATCTAACATTTTTCACCGGGCCTGACGTACCTGTGTGTGAATGTAAGTTTCATTAGTTTTTGTGCATGTCTAGGCCTCCAAATTTACGTTTTATTGGCAAAATAATAATCCTTATGGATACAATAGGACCTTCGGCCATACGACGTACGGCTCGGGCTCTAATAATGCAACCAGTTAATAAAAGAACTTCAATTTAACTCTCAGTCCTTCTTGATACAAACTGACTTGGGAAGCATCGTAATTTCTTATCAATGTTTTCCATCATTAGTCCTTAAACAGATCCTATTATTCTGGTCTCTTTTTACAACAAAAATGTCTTATATGATAGAAAATGAGTCTTTTTAAATCACAAATGGTACGATAAATGAATTATTTGAGTGAATCTGAAGTCTGAAGTTGACTCTCTTCACACATTTCTGCTACGTTAAGTTAACTTGTGAATTTCTTATTCAACCAAAATATTAGGGTTGTAGATTTTTATTTTGAACATGGACTACAGATTGTTTAATGCTCCCAAAAGTAAAGAGAACAGAACACAAGCCTTTGACCCAAGTAACATATATATATAATATATATATTATATAAAAATGTCATTAAATAGCTCCTACATATTTGAAAATATCAGCTGGAAATGGTCTTGGATTGGATTTTTCTTTTAAAAATGTTTTATCTAATTAAGACCAGTGAGACTTCATCTAGTTTGTTAAACCAACACTAACATGTGTTTTAAATGTAAACATGTTTATGTTTCCATGGTTACGCTATGCCTCTTTATGATGTCATAAAGGCACATTCTGGATCGAAAGACTGCATTTAAAGGTCAGGGCAGAGAGAATTCAGTTTGTCTTCACTCGGTTTTACACACAGCAAGTTGCATATCGGTTTCTAGAGAAAACACATAATCTTTCAGTTTCAGTCTTTCGGTTTTCATAAAAAAGATACCTAAGCACATTTTACAGCACAAAAATGTCTTCGACTTCAGTATCTAAGCTTATTAAAAAGCATGATATCCTGACTGGTAATTCTACGCGCTATGAAGTGCTAGGGTTTAAGGGAGAGGGGTGTTTCGGTGCAGTCATCGAATGTCGCAATCTGGAGACCGACGAAACGGTGGCTATCAAAATCCACAAACCGTGTAAGGACGATACTAGTCACAGAGAAATACAGATGCTTCAAAACGTGAGCAAGCTGAACCCCGACAAGAATAATATTGTCAAGTTTATTGACAATTTCATGTTCCAGGCACATTCCTGTCTGGCGTTTGAAATACTGGACAAAAGTCTCTTTGACCTGATGAGTGACAGGGATTGGAAACCGCTGTCGTTGAACGAAATGCGTCCAGTGGCACAGCAACTTCTGGTGGCGTTTGATGCCCTGAGGAGTAATGGGATCATTCACGGTGATCTCAAACCCGATAACGTCATGCTCGTCAATCACAAAGACGAGCCCTTCAGGGTTAAGCTGATCGACTTCGGTCTGGCTCTCCCAGCCTTCGAAGTCCGGCCTGGCATGACCCTGCAGCCCAAGTCGTACCGCGCTCCAGAAGTTATCTTAGGGCTTCACATATCAGAGGCCATTGATATGTGGGGTCTAGGATGTTGCTTGATTTTCCTGTACTTCGGCGATCATCTCTTTGAAGGAAAGACATCTTACAACGACATGAATGACATTATCCGTCTCCTTGGCCAGCCAGATGATCACCTGCTGAATGAAGGGTTTTATAGCAACAAGTATTTTACCCCTTATTACAGCTGTGATGATGGAAAACTGCATTGGCGCTTTAAATCAGCCAAGGAATACCAAATGACAACTGGTGACGGGACTCGCAATGGAAAATCACCTTTCGAATGGGCCAAAGATCTAGACGACGCCATACTAAGGTGTGAAGAGAGTGCAGACCCCACCGAGTTTACGGACAGGATGGCATTTCTGAACTTGTTGAAGCAGTTGCTTTGTTTGGATCCTGATAAAAGAATTACTCCGAGTGAAGCACTCAAACACCCATACGTGTCATTAAATCACCTCTTGGATCATGAGGAAAACGCATATACAAATGAAGCCTTGGATTTGATGGAAGCCATCATCTCAAACAAATTATTCAATTCCACAGACAGTCAAAGTGACACCGGAGACATCCAATCATCTGCTGTGGCTGGTCCAAGTCATACATCCCCCGTCTTCAGTAAGGAAGAGGCCTGTGAGCTCAAACAACATCACATCTCCAGTGAATCTCGACAGAACAATTTATCTCCTGGTGAGG
Source organism: Coranthus polyacanthus (assembly GCA_037367275.1). NCBI lineage: Eukaryota > Metazoa > Chordata > Actinopteri > Kurtiformes > Apogonidae > Coranthus > Coranthus polyacanthus. Next base: position 1,344 of record JAPQRN010000502.1, on the reverse strand, counting down.
TCGTGGAGTACGACACACAACCAACAGGTTACATCTACTCAGAGCCAGTTAGACACATTCCTTCTGGCTTCAATGAGGGAGAGGAGCCTGTTGGTGGATCACACTATATCTACTCTGAGTCGGGTCAACCCGTTCATAAATTTCCATTGGAAACTTTCTTACCGACTGCATCAGCCTCCATTCAAGAAGGTCTGAAACCTGGCTCCAGCAACAAAGATGAAGAGGAATCTGCTCTTAGACCAAGTCATATGGACTCAGATCCAGTTCAGCCTCTTCCTGGAGAGACTTGGGTAGAGGTGGACTTATGGGTTCCTGGTGACGAAGAGTGTGGTGCAGAACATCGTATCAGCTCATACTCAGTTGAGGAAATTCCTGACATCGACTCACCCTTTCCGTGCATACACGAACATAACATCGACTCGAACACCCATCAAATTCCACAGGCTCCAGCTGAGACAATAATAGAGATAAAGTCGTACCTTGCTGAGAACTGTAAAGAAGAAGAAGAGGAATCTGCTTTAAGACCAAGTCATATGGACTCAGACCCAGTTCAGCTTATTCCTGCAGAGACTTGGGTAGAGGTGGACTTATGGGTTCCTGGTGACGAACAATGTGCTGCCGAACATCGTATCAGCTCATTCTCAGTTGAGGAAATTCCTAACATTGACTTACCCTTTCCGTCCATACAGGATTATTACATCAACTCATATACACATCAAATTCCACAGGCTCCAGTTGAGGTCATAGTAGAAATAAAGTCGTACCTTTCTGAGAACTGTAAAGAAGAAGAAGAGGAATCTGCTTTAAGACCAAGTCATATGGACTCAGATCCAGTTCAGCCGATTCCTGGAGAGACCTGGACAGAGGTGGACTTATCGTCTCCTGGTGATGAACAATGTGCTGCAAAACATCCTATCAGCTCATTCTCACCCTTTGCGTCCATATACAAATATTTCATCAACTCATCACGTAGGAATCGAAATCCAGCGGACACTGTCGTCCAGATAGAGTCAACCCTCACAGGCTCCTGCACAGACAACGTATCACCTGGACGAAGCGTCCTGTTGGACACTCTGCAGCGCTGCATATGGAAGCCTACAGTGCGTTTCTTTCAGCGGTGCAGGGCGTGCTTCAAACGGATTTTTTCTTAATTTTTGTCTTTTATTAGAAAGCAGTTACATTTTTTTCCTCTGTCGGCTCCATCTTCACCAGTCCCTTCAATGTATTTATAATGCAGCCAATTAATATATATTAATTATTATTAATATATATTAATATAGTATCTATAATATATTAATAATATTAACATAGTCATATATTAATATTATTAATTTATTATATTCA
>JAPQRN010000501.1:0-17034 GCA_037367275.1 Coranthus polyacanthus | reverse complement strand
AAAGAAAGAAAGAAAGAAAGAAAGAAAGAAAGAAAGAAAGAAAGAAAGAAAGAAAGAAAGAAAGAAAGAAAGAGGCATGAACAGTACATGACAGTAACCCAGTTGAGCAACTTCATATTCACTCTGACTAAAGCCAGTCTAATGAGACCCGTTTCTATAGGGTTCTACAGATTCTACTCACTGAGCAGATTTACATCTGATGGTTTGTAATGTCTGGGGTAAATTAGATTGCAGCTCAAGTTTTAGTTCAGTAAACATCTTATTCTCTGTCTTCTGGAAATATGAAAAAAACAACTTTGTTTTTACTTGTTTTACATTTAGTTTTTACTTTCCTTTAAAATGTCTATATTTACTTGTCCAGAATACAAAGTATGAGAGATGGAACGCTGTTAAAATGAACACTAAAGACAGAATGACAATTCATTTAGCTTTATTGGCATGACTATTAACATATAACTTTGCCAAAGCACATATCTACAACTATGACATTTATAATCACAAAATAAAGACAAAAACACAAAAAACACAAGAATACATATATATATCAATCTACAAATACATCTATACACATAAATAAATACATACAACATATCAACATATAAATCATCTAAAATACTATATCTAACCACAAAAAGAAAAGAAAGGAATTGGAAAATCAAGAAAAAACATTGTGTGTGTTTCATATGTGTGTGTGTGTTGTGTAGGGATTTGTCATGTTCAGGTGGTTGTGTGTCCTTCAGTTTGTGACATACAGTCACAAACTACGTAAGCTGCTTGTCCTTCACAAGTAGAATCTTTTGTTTTCCAATGTCATCTAATTATTGAAATTGTGGCATGAGCGAGTTAAATCTTTGGAAATATTGTGATCTTATGTTATCATATTTGTCACATTTCAAGAGGAAGTGCATCTCTGTCTCTACCTCACCTGTTGTGCAGTGACCACAGAGTCTTTCTTGTATCAGCAGCCAGGACTTTTTGTGCCGTCGTTTCTTCATGGCTAAACTGTGGTCACTGAGTCTGTAGTCTGACAGCATGAGGAAACAACTCATTTAAATTATTCAACGTTCTTGCAGTCTATTGTTATGGAGTCACATAGAAGAATAGGAATCTTGTTCCGATTTAATTCTCTTTTGATCTGCTGATTCCACCCTTATAAGTTGTTTTTTTTAACTTATATACCAAAAACTGACTACATATTTTAGATGGTATCAAGTGATGCTCATAACAATCAACATCTGAGGGCCAAACCAGATCACACAATAGACAACTAGTTCAACTCAAATGTAAAGAATTTTCTTTTAAAGGTTAACAAATACAATTTAGCAGCAATAAATGGCTTGAAGGTTTTCTTTTTCCAGTATTAAGTTCACATGTAACCACGTTAACAAGGACAATCATGGATCCTCTTAATTCTAAAACTCATGACATTTAATTTCCAGATCATAGATGTAGATCAAACCATTTCTTTAGTCTCACGATTGCCATGACAGTGTTGTTAATTATTATTTAACAGAACTAATAAGTAAGGGTTAATGACAAGTTTTAGAATTCAGAGGTTCCATGATTATCTTGTTTGTAAATTGGAGTCAACATGTGGATACATCCTTCGAGACTCTTGGATAGATGGACCTGGATGCTGGTTTGTTTGCTGTGACCCAAAGTTAAACAACCATGTCCATCTGTCATAATCTTTGAGCTCGTAGCTCAGATCTGCACGGAGGTTCCAACATTCTTGTTTCCAATATTTCATGTGTTCAAACTAAAGACTTACTAGCACCAGAAACCTTCATGGAAACGTATTGCAGATTGGAGTTTTAGATCCATATGTCTTAGTTGAAAAAGCTGTATGTGGCAAATCTAGAGGCTGCTACAGCAGATCTGCATCAAGGTTCCACAGAAACAACTGGACCAAGTTGTAGAGCACCAATATGCTCTATCACATGACACCAACAGAAACAAGGAGCCGACTGCACATTGGAAATAAAAAGGTCTGAATCTGCTGCAGCTACAAGTGTCTAAAACTTTGGGTGTGTCCTTTGGCAGGTGAGGAGTTAATCTGAACAAACTGATGAAAATTCTTATTTGATGACTACTCTTCCTATCTTGGAAGAAAAATCCTGACTCTGAGATGGTAAGTTTCCACCAGTTGGCCTATTTTAGAAAACTTCACTCTTAACCTTCACAACACAAAGTGAATATTCGCCTGAAAGCACACTCACTGAATCATGCCTCTGTGATGTTAGTATGTATTCAGTAGACTGCACAGACGGAGAAGGATTGCTGCTGAGCACAGCAATGTAAACCAGTCTAAATGTATGGGATTAGAGAGATTCCTTATTGTATGCCCTGTAAAATATCCAGTCAAATAAACACTCAGTCTACAGTCTCCAATATATATCATTTTTATTGTACGGACAGAAAATTATACAGTTTGAGAATGTAAAACACTCCCTATCCGGCAAAAATGAAGAGCCAGAACAGGAAAGAAACACATAAGAGTGAAGAAGGGGGGTGGAGGTGAACTGGAGATGAACACAGAGAGGAGTTGAAGGACCAACAACATGCTGCCATTTCAAATCTTCTGATGCCTGAGGAGAAGAAAGACATACTGGTTAGAGATGACCAACTCTATATGATGCTTTTAAATAAATGCATTTACATCATTTGTTGTTTGCAAACATTTTGTGACAGGGCAGCATTGGATGAAACCAACGGTAACAGAGTACTTTAACTAGCCACACTGGGCTAGTAAATCTAGAAACTCACATTTAACACAGAGCTGATGATGGAAGTAGCAGAGCAGTGAGTTATTGCGCTTCCTTCTCATCTCTGTTAAGAGTTTCACATGCAGATTAAACATCACAATTAACTTTAGTCTTTGATAACCACTAATAAGTGAAACATATAGGGGAGAGAAAAAATTGACCTTGGGCAAACTGATTTCTAAAAAGAAAAAAAACAAAACAAAAAATCTGTTCAGTTCACATTAGTGATTATTGGTTTCACGTTTCATGTTGGTTTCACAGTTATACATTGGTTACACATTCCAATCTATTTAAGACCTGTCAAAACTGTATTTCAGACATTTTAAGACTTTGAAAGGCCTAAAATTCAATGATTGGATTTTAAGGCCTGTGAACACCATGTTCATCATTACACTGTTTGGAGTTAATCAGACCTGCGCTTTGGCTGAAGTTGAGTTTCAAAGGTATTGATTGTATAGTGTAACAGATTTAGATACAGATGGAACAAAGCAAACAGAACATATGCATCCAACACACAAAAGCTGTATTGGCTCATTACATTCAGTGATTCACATTTATTTATGGTATGTATTACTTAGACTTAGTTGTTAAGTTCAACAGTTATTGAGTTTCTAGTAAAGTTAGATATTTGATTTCAAACATCCATTATGCATTTTGAATGTCAAAATTTAGTGGAGAGGGGCAGGGATGATAGCAGCTGATTCATTTATCTGCTTTTCCGCAACCCACAATGTCACCATTATTTCGACTGTAAAATCTGTTCACCTCTGTTATCAGGCACGTTAAATCAAACGCAGGTTAGGTTTAAAGAAGACTGTGAGGAAAAACATACTTGCCCAAGAGCACTCTAATTGGACATGTTTCAGGCATCAAACCCGTGACATTCCAGTAACGATTGGGTCACTGGCACTACATGATGTGCTGCTTTTGGCTTTACAAAGCTCACAGTGATCTCTGCAGTGTTTACTGTGTCACACAGCACTTGAAGCTCATAAAGAGATGACATACTACGCTCAGAGGCCCTAATTTGGTCACTGACACCTCATCGGTCTCATCACATGCAACAGCACGCTCCAGCATGGGAGGCAGGCTGCAGCCAATCCAACACAAACACAACAAGGAGCCAGGAATCATTCAGTTCCTGTGGCAACTCCAGTGAGGAGGTTTGCCCTCTGAGTGGGCAGTGATGTTTACATTCCTCTTTTAGTGATGGGTGAAACTGGGCTATGCTTGGAAACAACAGCACAGACCTGCATTGTGTTATCACAGAATGCTACCTCCAGTGAAATGGCCAGACTCATACGTAATAAAGCCAGAGAGGTGTCTGCAGTTCCACGTATCAGCAACACGGATATTATTTTGGAATCTGAAGTGTACTTTGACACTGAGAACACATTTTCTAGCTGTTAAACTAACATGGTCAGCCCTGAAATATGACTTTTAAAGCCACAGTGGATTTAAATCAAGTACATTAAGGCTGAATCAGCTGACATCTAACTGTAAGGGTACTAAGTATTAAACTGAAGAAATAAAATGGCGTGTGTAAGTAAGTTTAGATCCCACAATATAAAACTAGTAATTACAGGCACCGTCTTAAAGAGAACACGAGGAAAATACAAGTATGATGAATGTCAGCAGACACTGGGGTTTGCTTTAGTTCTCAATGAATAACAAGGCTTAGGAAAGGTTTGTGTGAACATGCCTTTACTGTGAGAGCACTTCTACTCGTCAATGTACTCAAAGGGCTCGGGTGGCTCGGGCTCCTGCTCTTCCTCCTCGATTTTTGGACCGTGAGCTGAGACGGGCTCCACCAGCTCTTCCTCCTCCTCACTGGTGTCCTTCATGATGATGATCCCGCCTGTGTGGAGCTGAGTACAGATAGGGAGACAACAAAACGAGTCAGCATTTTGTTTACATTTTACTCTTTGCTGTTGATGAATGTTTGTAGATGGAAAATGTTTTCCTATTTGGAGTCTTGTGCATGTATTACTTGTAAATAATGACTAAATATCAAAGACTGACACCCATGTCATGTAGGAACCTGTCCTACCTGTTGTCATTGATAGTGTCAATCCACACAGCTGTTATAGTCAGTCGCAGTAACAACACGGTACAGAAAATCGGTCACAGTGACATGCAGTGATAAAAGCTCTCCTGAATATACCCTCTTGAGAAACACATTTTATATGAAGGATTTTATTTGTGAACATGGTATTAGCTATTTGCCTTTAACTGAAGTCAGACTCACTTCAACTCCCTCCACTGTTTAAATGATCATTTTAATGCCATTCTGATGTTGCTTTACTTATTTTATTTTATATTTACTTAACTTATTTTTAGTTGTATTATTGCTTTTTATCGGTTTGAAATATTGTTTTTGTTGTACATTTTAGTCTTGTTGAATTTTAATGAGCGTTTTCTATTTTTCATAAACCATCCAACCATCCATCTTCTTCCGCTTCATCCGGGTTTGGGTCGTGGGGGCAGCAGCCTAAGCAGAGAAGCCCGGACTTCCAGCTCCTCCAGGGGGACACCGATGCATTCCAAGGCCAGCCGAGACATATAATCCCTCCAGCGTGTCCTGGGTCTGCCCCGGGCCCTCCTGCCGGTTGCATGTGCCTGGAACACCTCCCCAGGGAGGCGACCAGGAGGCAACCTAACCAGGTTGTGGAGATGTGGAGAAGCAGCAGCTCTACTCCGAGCTCCCCCTGGATTGCCGAGCTCCTCACCCCATCTCTAAGGGAGAGCCCAGCCACCCGGCGGAGGAAACTCATTTCCGCCGCTTGTATCCGCGATCGTTCTTTCGATCACTACCCAAAGCTTGTGACCATAGGTGAGGATAGGAACGTAGATTGACCGGTAAATTGAGAGCTTCACCTTTCAGCTCAGCTCCTTCTTCACCACAATAGACCGATGCAACGTCCGCATCATTGCCGACGCCGCTCCGATCTGCCTGTCAATCTCTCGTTCCATCCTCCTCTCACTCGTGAACAAGATCCCAAGATATTTCAACTCCTCCACTTGGGGTAGTAACTCATTCCCAACCCAAAGGGGACACTCTCACCCTTTTCCGACTGAGAACCATGGCCTCAGACTTGGAGGTGCTGATCCTCATCCCAGCTGCTTCACAGTCAGTTGCAAACCAGAGAGAGCTGGAGGTCACAGTTTGATGCAGCCAACAGGACCACATCACCTGAAAAAAGCAGAGATGCGATCCTGTGGTCACCAAACTGGACAACCTCCACACCCTGGCTGCACCTGGAAATTCTGTCCATAAAAATTGAGAATCGGTGCCAAAGGGCAGCCCTGAGTCCAACCCTCACAGAGAACAAGTCTGACTTACTGCTAGCAATGCGAACCAAACTCTGACTCCGGTCATACAGGGACCGAATGGCCCGTAGCAGGGGGCCATGGACCCCATACTCCTGAAGCACACCCTACAGGACGCCACAAGGGACATGGTCAAATGCCTTCTCCAAGTCCACAGAAAACATGTGGACTGGATGGGCAAACTCCTGTGCACCCTCCAGGACCCTGTAGAGAGTAAAGAGCTGGTCCAGTGTTCCACAACCAGGATGGAATCAGCATTGTTCTTCCTGAACGTTCCTGAACACTGTTCCCGACCTCCATGTTATGTTGAGAAGGCGTGTCAACCAAAACAGCTCCACAACCTCCAGAGCCTTGAAGAACTCACGGTGGATCTCATTCAGCCCAGCCGCCAAGGAGTTTCCTGACTACCTCGGAGACCTCTGCCACAGTGATGGGTGAGTCCCCCTCCGAGTCCCCAGGTTCTGCTTCATCTACAGAAGGCGGTGGGGTTGAGGAGATCCTCAAAGTATTCTTTCCACCGCCTAACAATGTCCACAGTTGAGGTCAGCAGGGCCCCGTCGGCACTGTAAACAGTGTGGGTGAAACACTGCTTTCCCTTCCTGAGATGCTTGACAGTTTGCCAGAATCTCTTCGAGGCGTCCGAAAGTCTAGTTCCATGGTGTCACCGAACTCCTCTCATACCTCAGTTTTCGCCTCTGCAACTGCCGAAGCCACAGTCCGCTTGGCCCGCCAGCTGCTTCTGGAGTCCCACAAACCAACCAGGCTCAATAGGACTCCTTCTTCAGCTTGACAACAACCTTTAATGCCAGTGTCCACCACTGGGTTCTGGGATGGCTGCGACAACAGGCACCAACAACCTTGCGTCCACAGCTCCACACTGCTGCCTCAGCAATGGAGGTGCTGAACATGGTCCATTTGGACTCAATGTCCCCAGCCTCCCTCAGAACGTGGTTGAAGCTCTGCCGGGAGGAGGTGGGAGTTGAAGATCTCCAGGACAGGGGTCTCTGCCAGACGTTCCCAGCAAACCATCACTACACATTTAGGCCTGCGGAGTCTGTCCAGCTTCCTCCTCTGCCATTGTATCCAACTCACCACCGATGAAACGATTACAAAATCGATCATTGACCTACGGCCTAGGGTGTCCTGGTTCCACGTGCACTTATGAACACCCTTATGTTCGAATATGGTGTTTGCTATGGACAAACTGTGACTTGCACAGAAATCTAATAACAAAACACCACTCGGGTTCAGATCGGGCAGGATGTTCCTCCCAATCACTCCCCTCCAGGTCACACTGTCGTTGCCTGTATGAGCATTGAAGTCTCCCAGTAGAACAAGAGAGGCCCCAGCCAGCACCCCAGCCAGAAACTCCAAGAAGGCTGGGTACTCCGAACTGCTGTTCGGCGCATAAGCACAGACCACAGTCAGAGCCCGGTCCCCGACCCATAGGCGCAGGGAAGCAACCCTCTCATCCACCGGGGAAAACTCCAACATACAGGCGCCGAGCTGGGGGCCCACCAGTAGCCCAGAAATTGGTTCCAGAGCCCAAACTGTGCGTGGAGGTGAGCCCGACTACATCTAGCCGGTACCTCTCAACCGCCCACACCAGTTCAGGCTCCTTCCCTGCCAGAGAGGTGACATTCCATGTCCCAAAGGCCAGTTTGGCCACTGGGGATTGGACTGCCAAGGCTCCTGACCTCGGCTGCTGCCCAAGGAATAAAATAAAATATACATTTTTGTGCCACACATTTGAAGACCATGCACTATGTAACCAGGGAAGTAATGAAGTTGAATTTTAGTTCATGAGCACTTAATTATTTAATAATGCATGTATCACCTTGTTGTTTTAGTTAATGTTGGGCTTTTAGTGTTGCATTAAGTATTACCAAATTATTTTGCTATGATTTAATTACTACAAACGTCAAACTTTGAAACAATGAGATGTGAGAATGGCTCCCAGACCCTCATGAGGCCTAATGGCTCCAGATCCAAAGATTTAAACAGGTCATGCTGAAATACCAAGAACTGTAACAGTTCATTATCCACACTATAATCATATTATTTTGATACAATTATAGAATGATTAAAAATGTCTCCGTCGGTGTGAGCCCATTACAGCTGAAGTCATGAACCAAGCCAGTGTGGAGGTTCACAGATTTAAAATGAAGTCACAGATGAGTTCAGTTTGTGGCTCCGAAGGCCCTTTGGCCTGGACAAAACTCAAAGTAATGGTTTGTGGAGTCTTTTATCTCCAATAAAGAATCAAAGACAGGAAACATATTCATTGAAGTTGATCCATGTTTCAATAAACCTCCTGACATTGACCAGATTTCAAGAAAAGTCTGCAAAAGCTCTCCACTTCCTAAACCCGCCTCTCCATGGAACACAAACCCTTAAAAGGAAAGCGACATTAAAAAAATATTAGACGAGGAAAGACATTTTGGCAGTTGACACAATAAGGTGAACAATGTATTACTCTCAACTCAGCTCACAAAATCAAACAGTGCTTCCTCTATAAAGGACTGGGGTGAGTGCTCATCACACATCACTCTGAAATTTACTGCTGAAAACTGTCAACATTTACAGCAGAACTGTAGTCATGTGGTTTAGAGGCATGAAGAGTGAGGAGTTTCTCAACAAGGCCAGAATAAACCAACAGCATCCTGATGTGAATGATTTATTTTAAAAGAAAAACTCCTCCCTGAGATACTTTTACAAAAACCGAGTTGTTTTAATCAAGTGTTAACATACTTAAGGTGGATATTTAATTTAAACTCCTTCTCATGTTACCCATTTATTCTGAGAAAGTGATATTAAGCTGATCAAAGTTTACTTTAACTGTCTCCTGTGTAACTATGATAAAAACATCTTTGAATATCATTTTAGAGAGATGGACACACACACACAGCGGGGTGTTGTTACCGGTTTGAAGGGCTGGTAGCGGCAGGTGTCAGGCATGATGAGGACTTTGAGCTGAGCCGGCATCACTCTGGCTGGATTCTCCAGGAGCTGGAAGTTGGGCTCTGCCTCCTTCTTTTTCTCTTTCTCCTTTTCTTCATCCTTCTTCTCCTTCTCTCCTTCCTGGACCTCCTGTAACAGCAGATAGAAAGGCAAAGTCAATGTATTTGTACCGTTTTGTCCATAATAATTCAGCTGTTTCTGTGTTTACGTTCTTCTTCCACCTCTTATTTCCAGTGTTTTTATCACTTATGTTGTACTTATAAATAACATACACAACATTTTTCATGAGATATAATCCATAGTAACATCCCAATCCATTTCTCTTTCTGGTATAAATGTGTTTTATATTTGACAGCAGGCCTGTAGAGATGTTATGGGCAATACATTCTGGTTTTCCTTCTCTGTGTTGTGATTCAGTCCTTTCCTGCTCTGGCGTCCTCAATGGCAAATGATTTGTTGGATTATTGCTGTTATTGTTGGACTCTGGAAATCCATAAACAAGACACTAAAGTACAAAAGCTACAGAGAGAGCTAGCAATAAAAAGGTTTTGGATTTCGACACATAGATCTTGTGCAGAATGTCGTCTCTCCTCTGAGTCCTCAAATAGAAATATATACAGCAAATAGAAAGCTACAGTTACAGGAGATACAACTATGTAACATTGGATCATAATGTGTAATCATGACATGTAAAATGTATACTGGTACTATAAATGTTACTTTACTTTTTCTCCCAACCATTCAACATATTTTAGCTTCAAAAGCACAACAGATGATCTAATAAACAATAATCAAAACCAATGTGGACTATAAAACTGTCTGGAATTCTGAACTGTCTGATCCCAATTTGAGTGGATACTTTCACTCAACTTCCTTTTCAATGAGTTAAGCCAAATAAAATCAAAAGCCTGAGTGAGATGTGAGCATCATGTGTACATCTCTCAGCACTACAGCTGAGATGTGGCGTGGCAGGATCAAAGATCAAAGATGCTGCTAACGCCCAGAGAAAAGCCCAGTGAAAGTTAGACTGGCTCTCAGACACGGCAAGTCTGAATGGGGTGAAAAGAGTGAGACAAAACATTTATTTTCTTGCTTAAAGGAGAAAAATGCATTATAGCTTAGCCTACAAATCTACACGCAGGCTTCATTAAGTAAGCAGATATTTTTAATTTTGTCTGTAAACTTGGGTGTTTTTATGTGATGCAGCGCAATTTTTTTGCAGTCAAGAAAACATTATTGTGTGGCATGTTTTGAAATGCCCCTATGACTTATTGTCACAAGTCGTATTGTTTTTACACCAATTCAAAATAAATCCACATACGGTGACTAACAGCTTCACCATCCTTTGTTTGATGTCTCGCAAATTTAAAAAACAAATAAACAAAATGGACATTTCAACTCTGTCTGTTATGGGAGAGGAACCCCTGCTCTGTTACTCTTCCTAACGTTTCTTTAATTTTCCCCCACTACAGAGTTTTTTGTGATCTGTGATAAATAAAACTTGACTCACCACTTCCATCTTCTCCTCCTCCTTTTCCTTCTTTTCCTTCTCCTTCTTCTTGGCTTTAGCTGTGATGGAGAGAACAGCAGTGGATACCTGCCATACAGAGAGAGCACAGACATTTACATCATGTAAGACAATACCACAGATACTCAGAAACTCTTCTACAAACATGGCTTAAAAGTATCCACAACTAGTCAACCACAAAATAACCACTGTGTGTTCCTCCATTATATTCCCCAAGAGCATCTAGGATTGTGAAGTGAAGCTACTGATAAAAATAGGCCATAGATGCTAAAATAATAAACAAAACAGACAAGAAAATTATGAGTCTAAAGAGCATTCAAAATGATTCAGAAATCAATATAAAGCGAGGTCAGCGTTCCTTGACTAATAATATCAGAAGAAGGAAAGCAAAACAAGCTGATGTGTTGTGTGGTGCTTCAGCTCTCACCTTCTCCTTCTCTTTTTCCTTCGGAACCTCCAGAGCTGGTGGGTAGGCAAAGGTGGAGGGCTTACAGTTGGACCGATACTGCACTTTGGGCATCTGAGCAGGAAGCCAAAAACATAGTTAACTCAGATTGTGGTGATTAGACTTTTTAAATTTATTTTCAGGGGTGTGAAAAGACTAAATTTTAAACAGTAACAGGTTAATGTTTCTAATGAAAAAAATCATCCAATGTTGAGGTTTAGTGTAAAGAACAAATTATCTCATTGATACAATTATAGCTGTTCTCATTATTGTGGCATAATATGAATATATATCCTTCTAGAGACAATTATGTTTAGGGATGAACAGAACCAACACTGACCCAAACAGCTGGTGACAATGGCTCCAACAGGTCGATTGATTCAACAATAGTTTTTAAAAAAAGATGTTGGTGCATGATTATCTATCTTTCCAAATATAAATAATGCAGTCCACTTATATATGTATTTATTTGTTATATTTTCTTTTCTGACCCTTTTTTTCCCCCATTGTCTTCAGAGTTAACCTTCTCCAACGCACCTGTTACATCTAGGTGTGCAGAGATATTTTTTCAAATTACATTTTCTTTTCCAAAGTTAGAATGCAGATTTTAAAGCCAAGCCCGATGTTGCTTTACACATAAAAGAATGATCCCAGTCTCTTCTATACAGTGAAGCTAGGGTTGGGTGATATGACGAAAATGTGAACAATTTAGAGTGACCAATTGACTTATTAAGGTGCATGTCTTTGGACTGTGGGAGGAAATTTTTCCATAATTCTTAGTTTAAGACGGGTAGGACACTCAAATGCTGCATACCATCAACATGAAAAGACGAACCAGTTTACAGACCATTAAGACAAGTGCAACATAATTAACCTAAATAAACAATAGCTTGTTCACAGTCATGTGATTCTGACTTCCTGTTAACGAGGCAGAGGTAGCAGCTACTCTGGACGACAAATGACAGCTGTGGATTAATTTAACAAACATCCAGCGCTGTGGTGGCTCAACGTTAATATTACAGTTGTTAACATTACTGGATTACTGATATGGATCAGAAAGCCTGGGACAGAATCATTCATATACAACCACCGTTTAAAGTCCACTTTTCATACCTGAGGCTGGTGGCACTGCACTTTAAAATCATTTTCTCTAATGAAAAATTATTAAATAAATACACACAAACAAAGCCACTCGCATGAAGTAAATTGATGGTCTGTAAAGTAATGCCTCTGTGAGGTGAAAAGACAGAAGAGAGAGGACAGTTTTACAGTTTCCAAATGTTTTTGTGTGATTTAAAAAGAAAGAGAACACAGACCCATCACTAAAAGTAGTTTTCTCTGTAATTATGTCTTTTGTGTAATTCTAACTTGATTTAAGTGTTTTTCAGATTCAGATTCGCGGCCTTGCTTTTAGCTGTTAGCTTTTTCACTATAGTACAGAGGCAGAATGAGACAGTGAAGTATGTCTCTTCCATGGTGAATGTCTGAAGCAGTAAATGACAGGGATTTATATCAGCTAAGAAGTGGAGTCTAAAAAGACTTGTGTCATACAGTTAAACAGCTGCTGAACAACACTTGGTGGTGCAGCACAAAATCTGTAAGTCATCTGCCTTCTGTACTCTATGCTGATGTATTACATGGGTCTTAACACTGCCACCACTCTATATTCCCTTGTGCCTTGTAAAGCTGGGGATTCACAATATGCACAAGTCTGTATGTGTCCCTGGTGTCAGGTGCTGCTGATTTGGGCAGCAAAGCAGAGATAATGCCCTTCTAATGTTTCTTTAAGACTCCAATATGTCACCTTGATCCCTTGGCATTAGTGTGCGAGTGGCAGTGTGCCAGCACAGACCCACAGTCAGAATGGACTTGTCATGAATTGACTGCTGGTAACAGTTGTTACCAAGGAAAGAAACTAAACATTTTCTCCAATCACATTTAGAAATATAAATTCCCAAGTTAAATTTAGCACCCATACTTTTCCCCTGAGCTCATCAGTAAATTGATATAAACACAAAGTTTGTGTGTAATTAATATGTACATCGACATCATATTTTAATCACCACTAGATGAGTAACATGCAGGACAATCCACCTGGAACTGTGCTGTCATTGAAAAATATGTTCAATAGTTGCTCACACATGCATGCTTCAGTACCTTGAGGTCTTTGTTGAGGCCGATTATAGCAGTGGGAGTAAAAGCCAATGACAGGAAGTGGGAGAGGGGAAACCAGAACCAGAACTGGGTGAAGACCAGCAGGCCTACGACCGATGGCATGTGAGTGTGACCTGTCCTGGACTGCAGAGAGATGGTCACGTTACGTCCACCTAGAGAGGGCAGTGGGGAAAAGCAGGGACTGAAATTGAACAGAGCTATGTAATGGATGCAAACAATGATTTACAAAGATGTCTGATAGATAGTCTGTGACAAAATCTGAAAAGAAAAAAAAATGTCCTGGATGTAGTCAGATCTCTGATTGTGAAATAAAGCGTTTGCATCTTGGCACAACATCAGATGATGGAGTGTCAGGTTAATGAGGGTACAGACCAGGATGAACACCACCCTGACCAGGTCATTTCTTGGACTCAACCTGTGTGAACTGGTGATCCCAGGACCGGATTTAAAATTAAAATGAAACACTGGCCAGCCAATTAAATTGAGGAATGCATTGTCTGCTGCATCCTGCATTAAATTTAGTGTTCATTGTGTCCACACGGGAGATCAGATGATTGATCTGCAGCACAGAAGTTGTGGCAGCTGTTTGTGGTTTTGAAGTAGTTCCAGATTATAAAGGGCAACTAGGAGTTTTTGGGGTAACTGGAACATTGTTGTTACATTGGCATCTGGATAAAATATTTGGCCGTTTGAGGTGATTTCTCTAACAGGTAACTCAACTGGGGTTGGGGATTTGATTGTGATGACTTTGTGTTCTGCCAAGTAACACTCAAGTTGATTTGTGTCAAACAGAAGGGAGGAACTGTAAAATGGAAGAAAAAGGGGGAGGGGACGAAGAGAGGATAGGAGGCAACCAGGACCTGTCAGATCTAGAGGGACGAAGAGAAAAACTTTCCTCTAAGAGAATTGGTTACTAGGGAGTAGCCAACTAAAAATGAAATCAACCCAGACAATACCAAATAAATCATCTGTTGTTGTCCTGCTTTGCACCACTGTCTTCTGAGATCATTAAGATTATTTATTACCCAGGCCTTATATATCTGAACTGGTGATGCGACTAAACCAATCCCTCACACTGAACGATGGCCAGAATGTGTCACTAGTCTGCTTGCTACGCCACAACTGGGTGCTTAAGAGTCTCTTGAAACTCGAGAAGAGGTTGAGAGCACTTGACAAGAGGGTTCCCTTTAGCCACAATTTTTAGCTAACTTTTAGTTTGTTAGTCTACTTTCAATTTTGAAGAAGTTAATGAGGGAGAACCAGGTATAGCAGTAATTCCTCGAGGATGTTATGGATGTCTCAACAACCGTCCCCTTTATTGTTTTGGTTTAAAAAGACAAAACAAGTCTGCAAATCTGTGGGCAGAACATGTAGCATTTACAGAGGAAAATAGGGAGGGATGGAGTGTGAGAGACTGAGCAAAAACATTTCCTGGGTAATGAGCTGCAGTGATCATGAAACTGAGCTGTAATTGTTTCCGCCCGTCTAATTAAATACAATTACCGCTGCACCTCAAAAACACCTTACCCTGTAGAAGAACCAGAACCAGAAGAACCATTAAGGCTTGATCATGTCTGTCACTGAAAAATGTGCTGCCTGCATGTGTTTAAATTGTATAGTCCATAATGCACCTGTACTAAAAACATGGAGACGTGCTAAGATGCAGTGTGGAGAAGCGGTGTGCTGTATGTAAAATTTGTTTGTCTGGTCTCACACAGGGTCATCTTAATCTAAATTTATTGCTGTCAGTGTAGATTATTTGATCTATAATCTATAATCTATTTAATATAATATATGATATATATTAAATTGTGTCTAAAATCAACACTGCAAATCTCTTTGGAGCAAAATAGCCATCAAATAATACACTACAGAGAGAATTGAGAGACAATTTTGGGACTGGAGAAATAAAAGTCACAACATTTCAGACACAGTGCACTTAACTATAGTAGTGTGAATACTTCAGATAAACTTCACGTTGTATAAGTTACAACACCTGATAGTGTATTTTGACAGCAGTATGTAAACAGAGCTGGTTTCTTTCTGGCTTAGCACACAGGGTTTTATGTTAGTGTTTGGGGTTTCTGCTCTTGTCTGCATTTAGGGCTTGTGTATACACATGAATTTGGGTGTGCTCTGCATGCATATGAGTGTGTAGCTCCATGTGATGATGTGCAGCTCTGTAGGACCTCACACATACAAACACACGCTGTATGCCTGTGTCCACAAACACCCGCAGACACACAAACACAGACACTATCAGACAAACAGTAATCACCAAGGTGGAGAGTAACTGGGCCATATGGCCAAGAGCTGAGCTAAGGCACTAGTACACCTTAACATGATCTGTTCCAGAGACACAGTGCATGGGTGGCCAACTGTAGAGGGTAACTGTGTTTGTTGGAGCATAAATGGACTCTAATTAAGACACACACAAAACCACATCAGATAGAACACTTCACTTGTTTAGTGCTGAATTAAGAATTTAGGTCTTTTTGTATTCCCTAGAGGGATGACAGCACAGAATCAGGGCCACATACACATGTACACAGGTTTGATCTCTGTCTCAATGACAGACCCACTGCGTATGGTGGAGATCAAACCTGTGTCTTTTTGGAACAACAAAGGGCAACATTAACAAGTAAACATGAACACTGACCTGCATCAAGGATTCCCTGGGCAAGGATGGCGCCAAACTTGGCCATGACATCATCATGCTTATCGTTGATCACCTTTGCGTAAAGCTGCCTGAACTGGTTCACCTAAAACAGCAGAGCAGAGAAATCATGTCGGTGTTGCAGATGTGACATTACTGCTCACCCAAATGGCTTTATTCATATTTTAAAACTATAGACACATTCCTTTGTTCCGATTTGATGATTGCAGCCTATGCTAAGGAATTCAATGGATTTTTTTTACACCCAAGATGAAACCTGAAATGCAGCCAAACAAGTATGATAATGTTAGATGACAATTTACACAAGTTACTGAAATTTAGATTAAAACAGGCCTATGTTGGAAATCTGATGCTCGATAAAAAAATAAAGTACATCAACATAAAGCATATGTAGGTACTTGCTTTGAAGTAAAAAAAAAAAAATACAAAGGATGCATGAAGGTTACACTACGTTTCCTACCACTTCCTGATATCTTGTTAGTGTTTAGGCTCATTCTCCAAAAATGTCAAACATTTCCTTTAATAGAAGTAACCTTTTAGTGAGACTTCTTTATTGTAATGCACTAATAACTGAGCCACATTAAAATACTGCCGAAAGGTTATTTTTGTCAACGCATCTTGTCACAGGCTGTCTAAATGAAGGGAAATGCCCAGTATATATTTATCACTTGAAAGTGTCTCTAATGGGCCATGTATTTTTAAAAACTGCACACAATTAAAATATTTCTAATAAAGCCACATCAGCATTGCTTCACTGGTGGTGTAATACCTGTGGGACTCCAGGCTCTACACTTTATTAACCACAGTGAAACTTTAAGGAAGCACTAGTTCAACAGCCAATTCAGACAATTTGCTACTGTCAACCTACAGCCCAAAAACGTAGCTCCAAAACTTAGAATCACACTTGGAATTACAAGGGATCGAACTCAGAAATAAACCATCAGGGACTTTACTACATCCTGACCTTCCACCATTTCTGCCTCTTGAACAACCCCTGCATGCTACCTTGTGCTTTAAGCTGCCAAACAGAAGAGGAGTCTTTGAAAACTTGTCAATGACAAAGTATGAGCTGCTCTTAGGATGAGTGCGTGGATTTATGCCTAGACAAGTCACTCCCACTCTTTCATGAGACCTGGTTTGGGGGGGGGGGGGG
>JAPQRN010000500.1:0-16116 GCA_037367275.1 Coranthus polyacanthus | reverse complement strand
AGTGGCACAGCAGGGCCCTGGTATATGGTAATGCTTTTTGAAAATGTAGAGAGGTGTCTTCGCTTCAAACCTACAGTACATGCTTTCCTCAGTCTCTACAGAAATTGAAACATGCCATGCAGTGTTTAGACTTTAAAGTGCAACATAATTAAATCCAATAAATCTGTTAGTCCTGCATCCCACTTTAACTCTGCCCCCTTTTACAGCACAAATACAGCCGCACTGAGTCTTCTTAGCATGAAGTTGTCGGAAGTCAGACACACTGTGCTTCAATTCAGTTCAGTTCAATTCAATTCAATTCAATTCAATTCAATTCAATTCAATTCAATTCAATTCAATTCAATGTTATTAATATAGCTCAATATCACAAATCAAAGATTTACCTCAAAGGGATTTATAAGCAGTACAATGAACAACACCCTCCGTCCTTAGACCCTTGGTTCGAATGAGGAAAAACTGCCCAAAAAAAAAAACTCTTTACCGGGAAAAAAAATGGTAAAAACCTCAGGAAGAGCCACAGAGGAGGGATCCCTCTTCCAGGACAGACAGACAGTGAATACAGTAAAAACAGTAAATTTACAAATGGTATATACGAATGTGTTAAAAAAAAATGTTTTGGTGTATACAGTTAGGACATTAAATGGGGGCAATAAACATATAAGACGGCACTCACTTATGGAGTTTTGTGTGAGGACTTTATGTAAAACAAAGCATTGAGAATCACCTGCATTGATCTACAGTGGACTGACTAACACATGAATACAAGTTCAGCTGCCACACGGGAAGCAATACATTTATGAACAAAAGGTATGAAAATATTGCTGACAACCTGTATGTCTTTCAATCAATTTCAACGTTACAGCAGAAGCTTGTTTATATTGTGTAATGTCACTGCGAGTGCAACAGACTGCAGCTGCGGTGCCAGTATTGTCATTTCAGATTGGTGAATAAGTCATGACAATACTATCAATCCACAACAGAAAAAAAAATATATATTATGATTGCTGGAGCCTTTTCTTGTAAATAAATATTTGCAAAGAAGAATTCTTAATAAATTGTGCATTGTTAACAGCACATTACTGCCACCAACTGTCAGCACAGTAGCATGATACCAATGAGCAGAATGAGAGTCACGCTCACAACATATGCATCCCTCTGGGCATGCAAGATAAAAACAAAATAAGCATCAACTGGTAAAGACATGACTCTGTAGTGCTAAAAGTGGTTAAAAAAAAAAAAAATCATGCAATTCCAAGTACTGAAACCTATGAAACTGAGCGCTAGTTTCACAAAGCCTGCCCACAATAAGCAGGTGTATTTATCTATTTATTCCATAGTGAATTATATAAAGAATAATTCCATCCTCATTTGCGCAGGTCTCGTTATAGAAAACAAGTAAAGGTGATATTTGCAGTATTATTATTAGAAAAATCCAATCCAGTACTTTTTTCAGATGTCAAAGAAGCACATATTTTGGACAAAAACCTGAGCTAAATAATTTAGAAGCAACGATAATATCATTTTCTTACAACAAACCCAAGTTCTTAGTAAAGTTATTAAATTTGGAATTTATTTATGTTGGTAAAAGCTTTTGTCTTTTTGTCTTTTCCTTAAACACACACACAAATAGCAGCTTAAACCTGGTGTTTAGTAGAAGAGCTAGCTATAAGTTTCAATTTAAGAGAGCAGTCGCGTTCTCTTTCTTCGGTCAAATCTCTTTGCAACCCAGTAAAGTACTATAACCATATGCGCACAAATAAGCAGAGTTATGAAACACATGACTGAGGAACAATATCTCTCCCCTTATAAGTTTCTGAACTACCTTCAAAATGGAACACTGACACAAATAAAACATGTCTGAGTGAGTACACCCTGAGATTCAGAGGTTGAGGAGAGTTAGCAGAGGTTGCTGTGCTTAGCCAGTATAAAAAATAGAGGCCTGTATTGAGTTTGTAGGCCTGCAGCTCCAGGCAACGGTGATAAATCCACCTGTGAGAGAGCTTGTATCAGACAGGCCCAGGCCACTGGCAGATAAATCGACTGGCCCGTGCCCTGACTGGGAGACGCACCCCTGTGGGCTTCCCTGCCGCTGAGAGTTATATTTCCAGCTCTGTCCCTCGTAGGTTGGAGCAGTGCTTCAGGATACGAGCAAGCTAAATGAAACACTAATGCACCAAGTTTCCCATCAGAAATTTCCATAATTCATTTCCACACATTTCCTTGAGAGCACACTGTGGGATTTGAGGGAGGGGCTGGGAATCTAAATGCACCAGCTGTGTGAAAAGAGGTGTCTGATCAACAGCTCAGTGGTTGGGGCCTGTACTGTTGAAAGCTGGCCACCTGACCTTACAGGTGTATTCCCTATCTCTCTAACGAGGAGGGTTTTTTCATCATAGTGCAGGCAGTTAGTGTAGTCAAAATGTGCTCAGCCCCCTCCCCCAACCCCTTTGGAGTTGGAGTATACAGTTGAGAAAAACCTATTATTTTATGTTGCGCATTTCAAAGAAATTCCCTTTCTCAGCTATTTCATTTTCATCAATAAATAAGCCAGATTCTGCTCTTTCATTCCGTGCTTGAATCTATGTTGAATGATTTGAAGGGCTTAAAACTACTTCAGCACTTCTGTTTGTGTTCCTGGTTAAATGTTTCCCTCCAGTTTGTTTTTGTTGCTGTTAAACTACTTACTAAAAATCATTTGTTCTCTGGAACAATAATTCTCTCCTGGATTACAGCGCAATGATGATATTACTTTTGATGTTGTTCTGTCAGACCAAAGGCTGTTTGTAGGTGTTGGTATATTGAACCAAAGCCTGAGATGTCCAATATTACACTTTGCTCAAAGAGTTCAGAAAATATTTCAAGCTGCAGATCCGGTGCCTGTGTAGCTGTTCCCAACTCTTTGTTAACAAATTGTTACTAATCCACCCAGCACCAAGTTGTTAAATAACGGTGAATGTGTTTTTTGTAACTAATATTTTCTTTATAACAATAATATTTAAGATGGTGCGAAATCCCCTAAGAATAATGGAGCAGTAATGAGGCTTTGCAAGCATTGTTGGATGGAGAACAAATGGTTTGTACCAACAGTGTTTAGAACACAGAAATAGTCTGAACACCAGGTGCTGTACAACAATATTCCCTGCAGTGTGATGAATTGGTTGACTAAAGAGGGTATTCATCCAAAAGCACCATAGTCTGCAATACGTGATTGCTAAACCTGACAAAGTCTAAGAGAAATGGCATGTTCTTACATCTTAGGATACATCAACCTTATCGTGAGGATTATAATGCACGTCTATCTCACACATGTCATGCGTAAACAAGCAAATAGTTTATGAGTTAAATTTCAGCATAACTGTAACTATACAGGTTCAACAATAATCAGACAGTCACTTGTCTAGTCCAACATATTGAAATGTCATTGATTTGCATTTTGTTTCTTTTTGCAACACTGCTTCTAAGCTACAAACAGACAGAGGGCTTTTACTCTTTTCCATTGTTTGGAAAACAATCTTAATAGTCTTTTTTTCCTCGGCTGGTAAAGACCAAGACAAAAAAAGAAAAAACAATCCTCCAGGGGAGCTTTTGCCCGAGGTAAGACACAGGTGGATGGAGCCCAGAGCAGGGTCACAGTAAAGATTTATACTATGTACAAAGAAAAGAACAGAAGAAAAATGGCTGTTCAAGTAGCATCTCAGTGAAGCGAGTGAAACAGCTGTTCACGGAGTGAGGAAGTGGTCAGGTAAGACAGGCCTGGAAATAATAATCACAGGCCCATCTGCTGACCTGGGACTGCATGGCCCCCGGGCTCCCAGCTCAGGCCCTCCGTATGGAGCACAGCACAGCCCTCGCCCCAGGAAACCTGGCCATGCCGCACTAGGCTGCTGACACTGCCACATGCTCTCATTCTGTGACCAGGCTAGCCTGCAAGTCTGTATGCTCCCTCTGTACTGTATGATGTACTCAAGTTAAGGTGCCACACTGCAGATACCATCTATAACCGAGTGACTACAAATGTAGTACTCCACATAGGATCCTATTTATACATGCACCTCAGGGACGGTATTTAACTTTTAAGAACAAAAGAGCACAAACAAACCTTTGTTATGTGTGATGATAAATTGTTGTTTTACTATGAGTTCCATTTTATAAAAATGAGTTCATTAGATGTGAGGACAAAGTTTTAGAGCAAAATGACCAACAACAGGGGATCAAGGGCCAGTCTCGTTACAACTGCCACACTAGTTAATTCTGATCATTAATTTGGTGACTAATAGCAGTATAAGATGGCATTTTAATGTGACGTTGGATTAAAGCACATTTATCATATTAGGGTGCATATCAGTGATTTCCTGGCTGTGCATCCTTGATGGTTTTTCCAGGAACAAATCAATATTGTGCTGTAATTGAGCGATGAGGAGGTTGAGAAGTGTGAACAGCCTAATCATAATTAAAGAGCAGCTGCTGAACATGAGGGTGAACCAAGGCTCTGAAAAATAAACATTGTCAGCAAGAGATGCTGCACCACAAGTCAAGCTTGTTACAACTTTCCTTTGTTGTCTGAACTTACATCAGAGGCAAAATGAAAAGTTCCAGGCTGCAATCACCCACTCTGTGAAAAATAGTCTGAGGTGGATAACAAGTGGAGCCAACACCAGTGAGAAAACCTCATTTGACGGAGCATTTGGCATTTGTTCTGGACATGTTAAAATGCTAATATAACTCATAAATGCAATACAAAAACTGTCTAATTAACGCTAATTAGTCCCCATATTCACTTCAGAATCTGAGACGTCATATAGATAAACTTCAAAAACGAAGAAACAGACGATTCCTCAAAATCCACTTGCTCACACTTAAAGAAAAATGCATATAAACAAGCAGCCACTTAATCACTCTCTCTACCTTTCTGTGTCTCTCACACAAACACATACACGCACACATCACACACACATACTCTTTGCTCTATGACATGCCGTCAAAGCGCACAACACAAAAGCACCTTTAATGTATTGGAAGAAAAGTGGTAAACAGATTTGCATCACTACCTCACATTATCTGCTGACACTCTGAAATGATTTGTTTTATGCACACTTGGCCTTGAAGTTTGCAAGCAGGTTGTCAGTGATGATAGAATTGAGGTAAATGGTGTAGACTGAGAAAACAACAACTTTGCTGAGGTCCCCACTTTGAGTTGGAAGGCAAACTGCTTAACGCAAAAAGGCAATTTTAATTGTATCGATTCAGCCATACAAATGTAGAATTCTCTTCAAAAGTGTGCAAGTCAGCACTGTTTCTGTCTTCTAATGCACCCAAAAGGAGCTAGTTTATTTTGTAAAGCTCCTCAACCCACGTAGAGAGCACACAATCATAGGATGGGGTTTAGTTTCGCATGATCCAACACAATACTCAAAACTTATTTGACAGAAAAAAGTGCAGATTGTTCAAAGCCCTGTTTAAATATGATCAGCATTGCAAAATGCAAACAGGAAAATAAATCTGAATTTTTGCACTTGCAACTTTATGTCATTTGTCGGGCGAGGAATAGCAAAGTGGCCTTTGTTGTTTTTTTAATAGCTGAAAAACATTCTTTTGTTACTGAACAAATCAAGAGCCTTCAAAGATGGACTATCAGAAAATAAACCTCGCTGGAAAAAAATTGAAAACCTGGACAAAAAGCCTTCAGCTGTGAAAGTAAAGTAAGACTTCCTTGTGCATAACAGGAAATAGGATTTCTAGATTTTCCGTTGTAAATTATTATAACGTTGCTAGATGTATGATTCACATGGCAATAATATATTTTTCTATTCCATATTATGCGGCAGACTGTCAGACACCTTGTCCAACATCTAAGTAAATGGTTTATTGTTCAAATGCATTCATGACAAATTTTTGCCCTGAGCCACGTGGCTCCTGGAATTGCCATGGAAATAAGCAATCAACAAACGCTCAACATGAGTCTCAGAGTAAGCACATATTATAAACCACTCTCATGTAAGCACTGTACTGGACTTAATGACTAATCCAACCTTAAGCGTTTGAACCTTTTCCTGATTATAGGTGTGTTTGTTGTGTGTGTTTGCTTTTTCCCTATTATTTATCAAAATACATTAATTTTACATTAATTATTTAACAGCAAACTGTTACTTTTGCTAAGACACAGGAATGGCACATATCTATTGTTTCAATTTCCTTACAACCATTTATACATGGAGGTAAACATCAAGTGGTGACATTTTTTATGAATAAGTACCGTGCATCTATGCAACTCTCCATTTGGACTGCTTTTATTTTGTGTACATTTCTGCATGGTTGTGTGCATATGCTTGCACATTTGCTTTCGCTTGTGTGTACACTGTACATAGGCCTGTGTTTTGTGTCTTTGTTTACACACACGGCCTTTCTGACCATATGACTCTGCCTTACGTTGACATGCAGTAGATGACAGGCCTGGTCGGATCGGGATGGTCATTTCCCAGGTAGATCTGGGCACACCGTGAGGGATGGGCTCTGCGTGGCTGTCACAAGACATTACCAGACGGCACATACTGCTCCACACACACCCCAAGCCCATGAAGATGATCACATTTGATACACAGATGACATTCTATCCCTGCTGTGACAACACGGGCTCATTTTTCTGCTCTGACATCCGTTGCTGTGTGGGTGTTATTCAAGTCAAATCTATCATTTTAATGGAGAAGTAGTCAGACCTGAGGATTATTTGAGGGATAAATATATCATCGTCTGTTTGTTCGGTATCGACCGAATGTCATTGTGCCCTGACTAACTCTTTCAAGATGAATGCTTTAAGACACTATAAAACATACATAGATGTAAGAGGCCCATAGCATAGAACATCAAGAAAAATACAGCAGCAAGCTGTGCAAGCATTTGCATAGGCTCAGATAAGTGTGGCTCTTTAACATAACAGCAGAGGGATAATAAAGAGGGTAATTATGTTATCCTTAGTGAGTACAAAGAAACAATAGACACATCAATTAAAAATCCTCTGGACTGCTCTTGTTTAGTGCTATGAGCGCAACAAATTGAATTGTCCACCATGATTTTAGCTTTTTGTAAATGTCTTTAGCGCAGCAGATCTGATGAAACTCCAATTTGCCCATAACCAGTGCACAGGGGCACAATGGAATATTCCTGCATATTGCTTAAACCATGGCCTCTGAAAGCACCACTAATTGCATCTGGGATTTGGTTATCCAATCCCACAGTGCATTGCAGCCGGGTGAGGAGCAGGGGGGTGAATTAGAGGCTGGCGGGGTGAAGCTTCTGCTTGCTGAAGCCTTGACAGTGCTTTGTACTGAATGATTGTTCTCCAGACAGCTGACGGAGGTAGCAGCGCACGCAGAGTTGTTTGAAAGCCCAAAAGGATATGCGGCTGCATCATCAAAGTCCAGCAAGTCTTCCATGTGTCAGGGAGAGATTAAGCTCTTCCAGAGAGGGCAACGCCTCTGATCACTCTATTCAATCGATGGGATTTGAATAAAGGAATAAAAGATCAGGCATTGTGTATCTGGGTGCTGTGCAACCGCTGGATAGGATTAAGGCATGTTGGAGCTGTAACAGTGACAGACGCCATCAATCACAAGTTCCCTACACTAGTTAGCTAAAGTTGATATTAGCCCTAAATAGGACACATCTGTTTGTTGCTGCACACTCTCTGACTTTAATTAATTCTCAAGTCATTTTATTTTTAGGCACGGGTTTTTATTTGTTGCTGCTCCTGTACATGTGCACAAAAATGTAAATTGCATCCTTCCTTTGCTCACAGTGAGGGGCTCACATACACTGTGATACTGCAAATTAAGCACGCATACACAAATTCACATGCACAGCAGAGCACACGCGGACACAAACACAAACAATATGAAAGTCACTGCGCAAACAAACTTTGGTCTTGTGGTCTCTGCTTCGGCCTCATTTTCGAGTTCTCTATCATCGCCCAGTGTCTCCTCCACAGGCTGTGTCAGATAATAGCTTCCTTTCTCCACTTTTCAAGAGAGAATGAGTCTATTCCCTAGGAACTGAGTTCAAGGGCAGGTCTGTGGAACCCAGAGACACAGACTCTTGCCAAGACCTTGGCTTCAGATCCTGGAAATGGCCTAACACGTTTTATGCCTGATTTAAGAATGTACGCTTGTAAGCACTGACCACAAGCCCCAACTCTCACACATCATACAGAGGTTTGTTGATCCTATTCAGACAGGGACTTGGACCGTCCTTGCCTCTCTAACCTCTACGTCTAACCTACCACTAATTGTTCTGACTGTCATCTACTTGCATCAGAAAAAGTGGTACTTTCTTGAGTGGTGACTCAATTGATGCTCTCAGTTTCGCTGTATTTTTCTTTCCTTTGTCTTCTCTCTCTTAGCCCTTTTCTCTTTTCACCCATCATGTCCCGCAGTGGGGCATAATTACTAGGATTCCTTGTCTTGACTTCTTTTCCTATTATTAGCCTAGCATTTAAAACCCTGGTCAGATGGTCAATGCTTGAGGGCAATATGTCACACTACATGGGCACAAAAGGTAGCCAAACAATGCCTATTGAGGACCAGGTGCCATAGCAGTAAAAAACCATTTGGCTACCGTTCACCATTGTGGTGCACTGTGCTTGTTGATACACTACATTAATTGCTAGTGGTTTCAAGCAACCATCTTAATTAATGCACCCATGGATAAGGTGTGTGCACTCAACTGTCCACAGAAGCTATTATGACAGTTCTCTGGATTAGCTAGTTGGCATCCTTGAATGACTCATATAAAGACACAATGACAGAAAGGATAAAATACGATTGCTCTCTACATAAAGGAAAATGCAGAAGCACAGTTGTAGCATCATTACGCTGGCTTTTCATCATTATGCTGCATGAGAGCAATGGCCTTTTTTTTTTTTGCAAAGATATTCTTGGCGATCAAGACCGTCGCTCTAATGATGTTTTTGAGATTATTGTTCACTGAAAAGAATGAATTTGATTGGTATTTTTTACATTCACTCTTTCTTTTATTTTTAAATGGGGGCCCTATTTCCAACATAGCACAACCAAAATGTACTGCAACAAAACAGTTCTTTCTTTGTTTGTATCCAATTTAAAGAACTCAGTGATCCTTTTGGACTAATGAAGCTTGTCTGTTTGTTTCTTCATAATAAGTGAGTGATCGCTTGAATGTTGCAACTAAGCGTATTTGGTTACCACTGATTATTTGACACATTAAGTATTTACTTCACAAAACAACATTCAAATAGGTGACAAAACAAGGTGATAGGCATGCTGCTTGTCTGACCCACTGCACCAAATGTAAAGATGTTTAGTTTATAAGTTGATAATTCTCACATTTGAAGATCTGAAAATCAGATACTATGGCATTTTTGCTTAACAAATGACTCGGAAAATTAATGTATTATAAAAACAGTTTTCAAAACATTTTCAATTCAAGGGCTAACTGTATTTCGGTGGCTCTTTAGCATTATGTTTGACAAATGTAGAAACTATGAACTAAATTTACATTTTGCAAACCATGATTTTTTTGTTTTTGTTTACTTTATATCAGCCACACCAGATAATATTTTGTATTAGTGTCTTTCATGCATTGTTTTGTTTGGATTTTGATGGTTATTATCCATGGTGTCTGAATCTGCTGAACCCACAGGGTCTATAGTTTGGTTTAGAGGTGGGATAGAGAAGATAAAGGCTTCCATAGGTCCAGGTCAGGCCTCCTGCAGTAGCAGCTTGCCTCCTGGATAAGAGCAGCAGACCCCAGTCTCTTTACTTACAGACCGATGGAGCAAGAGGTCGACACACACCTGAACCCTCCCCAGCACATGCAGGGGCCGCGGGGCCCGACAACACACAGGACAGACGACCTCCTTTGACCTCTTCTCTGCTCTGGGCCCCTGGGACTCCCGCCAATAAGCTCAGGGACCACTCGCAACCTCTGTGTTAGCACACTCTGCCCCCTCAGCACCTCAGCCAGCGAGCGCTACACTATACAAAAACACACACCCACTCAGGCACGTACTGTACACATAAACAAAGAGGCGCTCAAACATTATACGGGCATCGCGTACTGCCTCATGCAAACACAATCTGTCACACACAACCGTGTAGTGCATCTCTCTCCCCCTCTATGTCTCTCCCTCACTCAGGCTCTTTCTCTCTCCTCTGTCTGTCTGTTTCATGTGGAGCCAGGTGGAGGCTCAGGATTAAACTGGTGAATATCTCCATCTTGTGGACAATGTTCATTTCATTATTAGACTACTGGACAAGTATTCACTGTCTGTTTAAACTCTGGTCAGGCAGGGTCAGAGCAGTGATTCTCACACGTATCTATTCCTCTCATCCTTTTTTCGTAACACTTAAAACAATAAGACTGCAGCAAAAACATATGGCTAATGTATATGAGTGCATATTTTATTTTTTTTTAGTTTTTATTTTTTTTCTTGAAATTTGCATGTGATTGAATTGTCTCGGTTGTAAACAAGGTATGCTCATGTGTGAAGTAATTTGTCCACATCCACAGCCTCCCAGGGTCAAAGAGGCGACAGGGTGACTTTATCTTGAATGTCACTTTGTTTTTGGTTGGTTAGACAGTACCCTCTCTTGGATTGGCTTCTCGGATGAAGGCACAGGTGAGGCCCACAGAGGAGCAGCCCCCTCTCTCCACAGCATTTCCTCTGCTAAAACAGCCCTACATTTTAATATGCAACATCTGTGCCGGGAGAGCCTTCCAAAATGGCTGCTCCTTGGAGGATGACGGTAGAGTCTGCTCAAACTTAGGGTTGGGGCATTTGGTACTGCAAGGTTCTGCACAGATGTTAGCATTCACAATGTCACTCTGTCCTTTGCTTCAATACCCAGGGAGGTCTATTTTAAGGGAGGGTACTGTGTTTTCTTCCTTAGTTCCCTGAGATCTCTTTATCTCTAACTGTCAATGTACCAATTCTACATAGGCTTGTTCAACTGAACTGGGACTTCAGCCTCTGATCAGTAAGGTATGAAGGAGCTTTCTGCCTGTTAATTTATCATTCAGTATGGTCCTACTGTGTGGTAGAAGAAGATGGAATTGCTTTATTTACCCGGGAAACATGACACAGTTACAGTACAATAGAATACATCAGGCAATCAAATTAAAAGCCTTCAAAGGGATAAAGAGAATAGTAAAGAGTGTCAAAGATAAAGCCACTCTCTAGTCATTTCAGTTGCATTCGTAGAGGAACATTAGCTCAGTCACACAGAGCTGTGTTTGTGCTGTGCTTTCACAAAGAATTGAGAATATTTTCTGAACAGAGATGCCATGACCTAAAGGCTGCTTGTCAGTCGGATTATTCAACTGATTCTCAAACAAGACTCTAGACAAGACTGCGGAGAATTAGGGAAGGAAAGACAGGACCAAAAGAAAGAAAAAGCAAAAGCAAGAAGAGGGATGTGTAAGACGCCTAATGCATCGCTTACACAAAGAAGATGTTCATATTTAATGCTCATCATTAAGGCAGGGTTTGAGCATGGAAGACGCTTCTGCTATTTTCCCACACCCCTTGAGCCAAGTCCTTGTGACAGCCCTCCACTGCATCCCGGCAAATTATCCGCATGAGCTGCGGCGAACAAAAACAGCCCAGTGCGGGGGGAAGTGAGGCCCAGCCTCAGCTCCACTCCTGTGATGGGGAGACACGTCACTTTGCATCAGCTCCAGACCTCCAAACCACATCATCTGCAAGTGAGTACAACAAGACCACTCTATGGGGAGAGAGAACAGTTGAAAAGAACAAGACCGATAAGAATAAAGGAGATAGGACTAAGAATTATGAATACTGGACAGGGGAAGGGAGAGAAGGAGGGTGAGAACAGAACAGAGGACTGGAGTGTTGAGGTTTGGAGACACTTTACTGTTTATTGTAAGGTTTGACAGTAATCCGTGGGATTTAACATTATCAAACAAAACTGAATGAAAAGCATTGCGTTCACACAGATAGGCTGATAGGCAAACTACATGCTCTTTCAATTTCAGGTTTGCTCAAAACACAAAAACTTTGATCTAGATATTAGATTTACAAACTCATTAATTAATTAAATATTAGATGTTGTCTGTATAGTTTAAGCCAGTACTCGGGGTGAAGCAGTCCAGAGCAGAGTCAGTGCACTCTCTGCTGGACAATGCTAAACTTGCAGGGCTGGTAATCAATTAAAGGGAGACTCTGGCTTTTCTGCTACACTGCTTGATTTTAGATGTTTAGAAAAGTACAGATGCCTGTGGCCTCTTTCTCAAGGATATATCCCGACGGCCAAGGAGACTTGAGAAAAATTGAGTTACACCAAAATAAACCTGCCTTCCAAGATGCATGTGCTCCAAGCCTAAATTGGCCTATTTAAAGGCATATCCATAGACAGCCTTTGAATAATATTGACTTGCAAAGTATGCTGAGGTCAAGGACAGAGAGCTAGACCATTCTAGCTGGCACAAGAGTGATGGTAAGTAAACTACAGGACCAGTGCAGAGTAAAACGTCAAGTACACTACGCTATTTTTATGAGTAATACATAATTGAGTTACTGGTATGAAAAAAAAAAAGAAAAAGCTAACAGAGCATTAATTATGACTGTGTGGTAATATTTTGAGGTGTAAATCAATCAATATTGTTATGTTTTGCCGATTTATAAATTTACATTTTACATTAAAAGAAAATGAGTGTTTCATTTCTGCATCATGGGTCTATTACTTTCATTGTGTGGTCCTGATCTATTTTTTCAAGCTCCTGTGATCACAAGAATTATGTGCTTGAGAGCAGGATAAAAATATTGCACCAAGCTACAAACCCTAATACGGTACCAGCTAAAGAAGCTGCTGTTTTATGTGTTTCTGTCATTTGTGATATTAATTTGTGATTTTCAGGGTTTTTTAAACTTGTCTTTTAATAACTGAGAATTCGTAGTCATAGTAGTACAGTACTATAAGTAGTCTTGTAATGCCAACAGTGGTGCGTTAAAACCACTTGAACCATTAAAACCAGTAAAACAAGTCCATCCTTATTATCATTCATTTAATTACATGTTATTACGTTGATTGTAGAAAGTAAAAGTTAAATAAATTGTGGTCTCTACCTTACCATTTTATTAAAAATCTGAAATCTAAAAAGACGTGTTCAGTGTCCAGGAATTCTTATTTATTATATTCCTATATTAAAAAAAAATCATACTCCAACACTGGTCCAGTATTTATTGAACACACACAGAGTACATGCAGGCTGTCTGTCTGAATCATTGCTCTCTTGCCGCAAACTACTCTGTACAGCCGAGCACACTATCCATATTCATGTGATTTTTGCCGGAAGGCATTGGTGTCTACTAAAAATAGCATGGTGAGAGAAAGGGTCTCACACTGTGTATCCTAACATTCATGAGCCTAGTCCCTGTGATTGGTTGTAAACAAGTGTCTCTTTTCTCAGACCGTACTTTATGTTGTTGAGTAAACGCGTAAATAATAACTGTGGGTCAGAAATTAAATCAACTAAGTCATACATTCTTCCTTTCTCTGTTATTAGTTTGCACATCTCACAACAGAGCTTTCTGACTTGGTGGTATATTTGTGTGCTGATGGTTGTCCATCACTTATGTTCACGTTTGTGCCTTCAATTAGTCCAAAAACAAATATATGTTTAAAAGAATTATGTTCTGTGTAAAAGTGAATACAGAATTAAGTATTTAAAAGGAGTAGGAATAAATGAATGACATTCAGACATTTCAGAAATATTTTTAAGTACCAGTCGGTGTACATTTAGAATCCCATTGTGTCTCTTGTAATGCACTTATTCTCTCAGTTAAATTCTCAAATTAGTTTTGGTTTAGACTGATTTGAGCTTGTATCACCACCAGATGGCAGCACACATCAAGCTGCTGCTGAAGTACAAACAACGTGCCAGCAACAGTTTTTTCGCAGCAGGCTCCTCTATGAGGTATAACGAAAATTAAAGCTCCATCAGTCTAAAGTCTTTATTGGTAAGTTCCCTACTTTAAATATATTTAAATCTAGAAAATGCATTTAAAAAGCACTATTTGAAGCGATGATGTTTCTCATCAATAGGCATCGCGCTAATATTAGGCTCTCGTTCAAGCAAATGTACGCACACAATACACATCTTAGAACACTCTGAAGCAAATGGAACATTGTGAGCCAAGCGGTGGTCATTTGCTATTCTGAGCAAAATGCTTTACATACAGATTCTCTTGACCTAAAAGGAAATGTCTTGTGTGCCTTAGTAATGTGGCAAAGATGCAGGTCATTTCCTTTTTGAACCTAATAAAAGGCCATAATGCCTGAGGCTACACTTTGACTTCTCTGAAACCGGACATGGAAACTATGACAGTGTGTTTCTCTGTGAGCCAGAGAGAATGGGGAGGCCACTGAGTGGGTGTGTTTTAACTGGAAAACACCAATCAGACCAAACAACCCCATTTATTCAGTTAGCACTCTTGAAATTCTATACTGAGACGTTGTATGTGAACTGGTAATGTGCGCAAGACCATATTCACCGTTAGCCCAGCACACTAATAGAGAGAAATAAGTTATATCCCCTGCACAAAAGACCACCTGCAGGAGGTTTACCAGAATGGCATATATCAGATAACACCTGAACTTCATTTCAGTCATTCATACAGCTCAGGCTTCACTGGTGACGTCATGATGTCTGGAGGTTTGCGGGTTTCATTTGTCTCTTCCCATAACAGTCTGATATTTTTTTTGTGCTTCTTTTCCCTTTCTACAACAACATATTGAGACACACATCCATACCACGTTTAATCCAAAGAGTGGGGTCACCACACTGCAAGCAGTTAACACAAGGAAAAGCCACAGAAATGACGAGATTTACACCAAACAACAGGGATATTTTTTACCTTATTCCCTCATTCACTCGTGACATGTATTGTATTGCTCAAAGTCTATAGCATTATTAACACCTATGGATGTAATATTGACTACATTAGAATAACATTATTTAAAAAGTGACGACAAGGAAAAAACACCAGAATTTGAAAATGCAACACCTTCCCTCCGCAGCTCTCTTTTCTGGGTCTAAATCAGAAGACTAAATATTAATAGAGTTAACCCAATGGCGGTTCATGCTGTTATGGATAAGTGAAGCCACATTTCCAAGCTTTCCAAGCTTGACCAGTAGAATCGCGCCCAGGTCGAGTCTGACGGAATGCGATCAGTGATTGGTAAAAGCTGTCAATCACGTGTGTAACCCCGCTATCTAAAAACACCTGTGATTAGCTCAAATCTGGGGGTCACGGGGTAGATTTTGTACAGCCCGAAAACACAAGCAAGGAGTAGATGCAGAAGTCTCTTGTCTTCACAGACCACAATGATGCTAAAAAACTATCAAGCACTACAATTTTAAATCCTAATCTATGTCATTTATGGTCATTTTAATCCACCCATATGCACCTCTACTCGAATTATAACACTGATGCTCTGTCTACACTGATATAGGTATTAGTGTGTTTTCCCCTTATACTGTTTTCCTCCACATGACGCAAATCGCAAACAAAAGCATTGTTTATTCCAGACTTTAAACTGCGTATGCTGCTGATCAGGTAATATTGGCTGCAGCAGATGCAGAGGCTTTAGTCTGTTCTGAAGTTGAGCAGCAATGCCAAGTTAAGTCATGAAACTTAACTTAAAAGTGTTGGTTCTGTGTGTTTAAGTGTTTTTTTTTTTTTTTTTTAAATGGCTGTTGTATAGATTTTACCACAACACCTATGGCTGATGACAGTCCACAGCCTGTAATACACTCACTTAGGGCTGGGCGATATGGCCCAAAAATTAAATCTTGATTTTTTTTCATTGTTCACGACCAAACATAATTCAAAACAAGTTTTCTGTTCTAAAACTATATGCCACATTTGACTGGAGAAACATATTCACAATGAATATATTACAACAAACAGGTTGAAATTGTGATTTTTTTTGTTGACCAAGATATCAAGAATAATCTTGATTTTGTGCTTTAGGCATTTGTCACAAGGGCAAAAACTTGATTACGTAATTCAATATATTGCCCAGCCCTGCACTTTAAACTATACATTTTGCTGTACATCTCTTG
>JAPQRN010000499.1:0-17053 GCA_037367275.1 Coranthus polyacanthus | reverse complement strand
TGTGTGTTAAATGATAAGTCCTGGTCAAGCACAACTCCCAGGTTCCTCACAGATGCACTGGATGCCAGAGAAATGTCATCCAGGTCTTTTGTTGGTTGGAAAGGTGGAAAAATCCTGGTCCTCCCCTTCGCTCTCCTCATCCTTGGAGTCCAGGGGAGTAGAAGCAGGGCAGGAGGGGGTTGATCGGGATGTTGCCGGTGGAAGTCTCGGATGATGGTCGAATCGAAGATGGCACAAGAGGGAACCCAGGATCTCTCCTCGGATCCATATCCTTCCCAATCCACCAAATACTGGATCCCTTTCCCCCGAGAGCGAATCAGGCGGTGGACCATGTAGGCAGGTTCCCCATCAATTAGGCGCAGTTGAGGGGGAGCAGGAGCTGGCCGAACCAAGGGAGGGGCTTTCCCACAACGGCTTAATCCTTGAGATGTGGAAAGTGGGATTAATCTTCATGGACTGGGAGAGTCTGACTGCAACTGGGTTGATGATCTTTGCGATGGGGAATGGGCCCACGAACCGGGGTGCCAGTTTGTGGGATTCAACATGTAGGGGCAAATCCTTGGCTGACAGCTAAACCTTCTGTCCAACGTAGTACTCTGGTCCCTTGGTCCGACATCGATTGGCTGCAGCGGCATTCCTGTCAGCTGCTTGGAGGAGCGCCGCCCGTGGACCCATGTTATCCGACAGCGATCTACGAAGGTCTCCACCACCGGGCAGGATGTCTCCTTATCCAAAGAAGGGAAGA
Organism: Coranthus polyacanthus; assembly: GCA_037367275.1. Taxonomy (NCBI): domain Eukaryota; kingdom Metazoa; phylum Chordata; class Actinopteri; order Kurtiformes; family Apogonidae; genus Coranthus; species Coranthus polyacanthus. The sequence continues at coordinate 16,308 of JAPQRN010000499.1, read as the reverse complement.
GCGGTGGTTGGTACCCATGGGAACATTGAAAAGGGGACATACCGGTGGCTGAACTGGTAAGTGTGTTGTGGGCGTACTCTACCCACAAGAGTTGGGATGACCAGGTTGTGGGATTCTTTGAAGCCATGCAGCGGAGGGTGGTTTCCATAACCTGATTGATTCTTTCCATCTGTCCATTGGATTGTGGGTGGAAACCTGATGAGAGACTCACAGTGGTGCCGATGAGTCTATAGAACTACTTCCAGAAGATGGAGACAAACTGGGGTCCCCGATCCAAAACCACGTCAAGCGGGATGCCGTGGAGCCGGAAAACATGGTGGAGGACAAGGGATGCAGTCTAAGCCACGATGGTCAGAACTGCTGAATTCCCCTCAGAAACGAGTAGTCCAGTGACGAAATCCAAAGAGATGTAGGACCAAGGTCTGTGAGGCATAGCGAGAGGAAGCAGAAGTCTGGTTGGAGCGGAATGCAACAACTTGTTCTTGCAGCAGACGGGGCAAGCATTGACGAAGTCCAGGACGTCGTCGGCTAATGTGGCCCACCACAACCAGCAGAGGTGAACCGATGTTTTAACTCTGAAAAAGCAGCGTCTGAAAGGGACCTTGGTCGAAGTCAGGGCAGTGAGGGGAACAACCACTGTGCTGTATCCACGAATGAAGTGCCAGTAAAAGTTTGTGAACCCCAGGAAACGCTGTAGCTGCTTCCGGTTGTCCGGGACTGGCCAGGTGGCTACAGTGTAGACCTTAGCTGGATCCATCTGGGTGGTCCTCTGCCCGACAACGTACCCCAAAAACGAGACTGTAGAGGAGTGGAACTGACACTTCTCGGCTTTCACATAAGCGGGAGTTTTCCAGGAGTCATTGGAGGACCGGGCCAGTGGGAGCGTTGGTCAAACTGAACAGCATTACGGTACTCGTAATGACCCGTAGGGGTGTTGAAAGCCGTCTTCCATTCATCTTCTCTGATGCGAACCAGGTGATATGCATTCCTGAGATCCAGCTTAGTGAACACAGTTGCTCCTTCCAGCAGGTCAAAGGCTTCCGAGATCAGAGGCAGGGGGTACCGGTTCTTGACTGTTATACCGTTGAGTCCACGGTAGTCAATGCAGAGGCGGAGAATCCTGTCTTTCTGATTCATGAAGAAGAAGCCGGCCCCGGCTGGAGAGGAGGAGGGTCAGATGAGACCTGCAAGCCAGGGCGTCGTTAATGTATGTCTCCATGGCCTCCTTCTCTGGCGCCGAGAGAGAGTAGAGTCGTCCCCGAGGTGGAGGCGTACCGAGAAGCAGGTCAATGGCACAATCATAGGGACGGTGTGGAGGCAGGGTCCGATTCATCAGTACTCCTCCGTATACTGGTGAGCCCTTTTGCCAGGCAGCAGGAGGCGAAGTGACCTACTTGACCACAGTACAGGCACAGGTTCTCCTGCATACTGCTCCGGTGCTCCGACTCTTGGTTCAGGTGGCGCCCCATGCACTGGAACCGGGGGCTGGGGAGGGGCTGGAGAGGAGCTGTAGAAGCGGCCAGGGGTGTCTGCAGAGCCAGCAGCTGTTGAACCTGCTGGGCCAAAGAAGTCATAGCTCGCTCCATAGCTGCTGTGGTTTGGCGGTTCTCTGATGATGTCTCAGCGAGCCTTGTGGCAGAGAAGAGCCTCCTCGTTTCACTCGAGCCAGTCTCTGGAGGAAGGTGAGCATGCTGGGTCCAGATTGTTCTGACACGAAAACTAGGTGTGGACCCAAATGCAACACTCGAAACACCAGGAATGAACTGACAGGGAATTTATTGAACAAGCAGTTAATAAGAGGCAGGATAGTCTTGGGACCCACAGCTCCTCATGCTGCAGTTGGCGAGTGACGCCAAGGTGGCAGGCCGACAACGGTGAGAGACCTGGCGGGGAAAGGTGCCGACGTCAGGTGGGTTGCACTCACATCACGAAGTGGGGATGTCCCGTGGGTGTCGGGTATCTGTCGTCAGGTGTCAGCGAGGCGGGGAGCTAGTAACGAAGTCCAGAGCTGGCGCTGGAAGTCAGGGTCAGGACAACTGGAGAATGTGGAAGTCTGAGACCTGCGACAGAATGGGTCTTTGGTGAACAGGCAGGAGACGTAGGTCAGGAGACAGAAGGCGGGTCCGATATCCGGGGATGAAGACAGGCTTGAATATCGGGGGCAGGGTCACACATGAGAGGTCTTGTCCGAAGAAAGTGCTGGAGAGTCATGCAGGAACAGAGGACAATCTGGCGAGGAAGCGTGAGTGGTGAGTATATACTGAGGGCACAGCAGGTGAAACGGATGCCGCTGATTGCAATAGAGAGGCAGGCTGGGCAGGTGAAACAGATGATCTTGATTACGCTGGAGGAGTGAGGAATGGCAGACCGTGACAATTTTGGCTCTTTTTCTCCAGCTGCTGTTCTTTTCCACAGTGATCAGAGCATCACCCCATGAATATATATGGTGATTAAATGAGTTATCAGCTTCTCCAGCAATGGACCTATCATGTATGAATGGATTTTACTTGATAAATTGAGGCCTATCAGGGACAATAATGCTCCAGATCATGATTACAGTCAGCAGCAGAGAACTGCTGCAGGGGGAAATATTCCTAGATGTCAACACATATATTAGCAAATACTGTAAATCCTTATCAGTATAACACATATTTCTTGAAACCATGTTCAATGGAGTTTTATGACATATAAGAATATCAGTAACAGCTGTAATAATTTAATAAACAAAGACGAAATGTGACAAGATTAAAAAAAAAAGGTTTTAGTTTTTTAGTAGAATTCCAAGAATTAGGTTGCAGCATAACAAAAAAGTTTTTGAGCATAAAAAGGTTTAAAGGGGCTATATGTAGTTGGGGGGTTCTAAGATTAATACCAACTTTCAACAGCAGATGGCAGTAATGCGCGACATGCACCCCACACCCCCGATGGCATCACTGCCTCCCCCTCCACTCTGGGCCAAACCCCTTTCACTCACCGCACAGAGTGAGTAGCAATGAAGTTTGTTTACAACTTCATTGCTACAAGGACACCAGTAAGTTACTGCTCTTATTACATGTTTCTGTATACTCTACTTTATGAATTTGTTTTGCTAAGTGGTAAAACAGTTACGACTCACAATATTTACACCGTAGCGTTGCGAATTAGAGCTCATTTATTTAACTAGTGGTTAACTAAATAGTAAATAAGTGTGATGATAAATTCACTGCTTATGTGTATATAATGTTAGTGTGAGTAATGCTAAATATAACCTGAGAATAGGTGAGTTGCTAACTAAATAATTAGCCATGCTAAGTTGATAAATGCCATGCTAATGTTGACTTAAATATATGCTAATGTTTGAGTAAATATAACCTGAGAGTAGGTGAGTTGCTGACAACATGCATGCATGGATTGAATGTTTACATAGGTTTTTATGTCTCATTATGTAACTGATATGCAGGTTTTCTTTGGTTATTGTTGTTAGACTGATGGCGATGATGTCCTCCCCAGTCTGAGTCAAGGCAGGACCGGTTTGTTTGGAGATTACTTTTAGAGTTTCATTCAGGTGATTTCTGAATGTTTCTTCCAGTGGGATAAATATCAAATACAATCCAATCTGTACATGCACCACACCTTCATAAATTAGGATAGTTGCTATGTAAGTTGGCAGTCCACACATTTATACTTATATATCAATATTCTAACTTTTCTACATAATGAATTGCTGGGCAAAGGTTTCACTAATGAAATCATTGAAATATTGTTTTATGAAACCTAATATTGTCGGTCTTTTTTCTCAACTACCTTTTGGTGGCCTAATATTGCAAATGTTTTTTTTTTCCTAATACCTTACAGTGACTTCTACAAGAGCTCAGCCCTGATGACCTGAGGCCGTAGAACCAGTAGAAGACTTCATCATCTAAATGCTTTAGTACAGCACATAAGAAGAAGGAAGTTTGTTCTGGAGAGAAAACATACCATCATAGACCAAGTGTATCTTTTTCAGTGTATATTTTCTCATTAATTTGATTTATTTTGTATTTATGTATTTATTTATATACTTCCATTTTTCTATTCACTTATTGTATCCATATACTTATTTATTATTGCACTTTTTTGTTAATCAGTACTCAATAAAACATTTGCACATTTACATTTTTTTCCTGAATTATGGCAATTGCTCCTTCCACAGGTTTATGTATGAAGGCATATTAACTATACAATAATAAGCACTTTACACAACCCTTTTGTAATGGGTTATAGATCTTTCTTACTACTTATTACGAAAGAACAAGACACCTGTGATGTATACAAAGTGCTGAAGTGCATCAGCAAATATAAAACAACAAATATAATAACAGTGCAATAGTGGATAAATACTGAAAAAATGTTCGACACAAAGTGTGACATTGCTCCATATAAAATATGCAGGGGATTTAGATGCAGATACAGATGAATGCAGCATCACACATGGGCAGTCCTTCACAGTTTATATAAAGTCTGTGGAAGAGATGGTCCACGCTGCTCAAGGAAAAGACAAGAGGAATGATGGTCTGTTCCAGATCCCTTCAGAACATCAGGTTCCCCAAATGACCAATCACTCTCACAGTGGTCTTCCCCCAATACTGCTATAGGAGGAAAGAAAAGAAACACCAGTATCTTTGCAGAAACAACAGATGCAAAAAGTCAAACATCAATACAAATTAATACCTTATAAATAGATATGGCATCCTATAAGTAGATGTGAAATTCACCATAACATTTTCTATTTCCCCCTTAGGTCATACCACGCTATAATAAACACTACTAAATAACAAGCTAATATCAGAAATATATGGTAAAACTATAATGAGATAAGATATTTAAAATGGATATTTCTCCACCCATTTGCCTTCCACTTAGTTTCTCTCTTCTGTAATTTATGATAATGGTCAGTCATGTCTTTTGATGTCCAGTCAGAATCAAAAAACTCTTATCCACAAACTTATCCACATTTAGTAGTCCTCTGAGTTGTCACAGATGAATCTACATCATACATCATACATCATACACAGTCTCCTCCAACATCTGTTCTCTAATTTCAAATATCTCTCTACTACTGTTCACACTAGCCTCTATCTGTAACATAGGCTTCTGAGTTATATTTACTATCTCTTCAAATTTCAAAGATGTCACACCAGGTGTCTGTGTCACTTTTACAAATTTGTCGACATCAAAAATGGCATCACTATTTTATTGGTAATGGTTGCCCTTGTCACAACCTCACTTGTAAAATTTGACAAAAGTGACAAATGTAGAAGTTGTCACCTTCCCTGTTGTAACTTTCTGTCCAATAATTTCAAAATCGAACAAATTCAAACTCTCTCTCTAAATAAATTTCACCGTTTTATCCATAAACTCTTTCCCATTGTTTGAGGATATCCAATCTGGAAGTCATCACCTGCTTACGACCTCTGTACATGAAAACTTTGGCAACAAACTGAGCATCAAACCTCAGGCCATCACACAAATCTATCCATAATGAACTTATAACTTTTTACCTCCGACTGATTTTATCATATTAACCAAATCCACAACTGGCTCACGCATAGGACTCAGTGATGAGAATCATTATCTGTTTGATGTAATTATTTTAAGCTACAAAGACAGAAATATCTGTCCGTATATGTAAGACTAAGATCAAATGTGTATAAGATGGAGAAGTCATTTAATTCTAAAGACATTTCCATGTAGCGCAAACTTACAATGTTTTTTAAAGAAATTGCATTCGGACGATTTGTTGAGATATTTATTTTAAAACTAATTAATTAAAAATGATTTAGATTATTAAAATTATGTATTTATTTTTATTTAATTAGAACTATTTTATTTTTATTTTCTCATTAGAATTATTTATAAGCCACTGTTTTGCCACAACCAATAAAGAAAAGTGAAATAAATTTGTCAACTTCAAAGAAATAAAAAGACACACTTTCACAACTCTCAATGTGTTTACAGCAAATAATTATACTATACTATATAGTATATATACTATACTATAATTAATTAAATGCATTAACTGGTCAGTCATTGCCAACCCTCACCTCTGACTGCCCACAGCGTGTTGTGTCTCATGCATATGCAAACACATTAATGTATTCCATTAACCCCAAACTGAGAAATGTTCTTATCATAGTCTATAAGTAAAAACAAACTGCATGTGTATCAGCAATAATGACTTGTGAATAAGTCTAGACACATACATTTAAATGCAGGTTTGCGTTGAAAGAGTTTGTGGATAAAATCACACTGGCTTAGATCAGTCTGGATTCAAGAGCTGCACATTGTCGTCAGCAAGCCTCAATCCGTTGATGCACTGGCCAGCTGCTTTTTCATCCTATCTCCTCCTCAAATTCTCACACACCATAGATGAATAAAGGGAAAAATAAAACTAGGTCCTTATAACCAATTCAGTGTAACTTTACGTGCATTATCTGTCAACACATAGGTGATTTTTATCCACAACAGCTGTTTTCTTTCTTTAAACTATAATTATTAAAAAACATCAAGTTATAATTTCATACAACTCTTCATTAATATAAAATTTTAAGTTGTTTTATTCTAATAACATCCCAAATAGCACATTTCTACCCACAGGCTGTATTTCACCGCTCTCCTTTAACTTTACTTAGTCTAACACCTCACAGGGAGAAAAAGGAGGGAGCAATTCTATTGGATCCCATATGGCATATGGGGTATCCCCCTTGCTCTGCCTCTTAGAATCAGAAATAAGTTTGAGTCTGTTCCAACCTTCAAAAGGTGGGGCAGGGCACAGAATCAGGACACGCACAACACACACAAGCCAGAGCAGAATCTTAGTCTACAACCAAAAAGACAGAATCATCACTAACAATTAAATCTATCTTTTCTAGCACAAAACCATATACTCCTTAAACTAACAAATACAGTCACACACACTCAGACTTACTGAAAGACTCAGAAACAGAAAAATGACTACCCATGTTTATGCACACAAATTCTCCTCAATATCTCTTTCTCCAAAAATTATAAACGTCCTTCTTAGGGGCTCATATGTTTTACTGGATTCACAAACGTCCCCTCGAAAGAGGCTCACAGACTTTATCAAATTCAAAATGTCCCCTTTATTAAGGCTCATACATTTTATCCAACTCAAAAAGTCCTCTATTTGAGGCTCACAGAATTTATCAAATGCATAAAATCCTCTTTTTGAGGCTCATATGTTTTTAACCCTAAAAGACAAACTGTCTTTCCTTATAAATCACTATTCTGCTGTTTTGCAGCTGCACACATCAACATCCACATTCCTTACACACACACACACATAGTTAGAAGGCAGCTGACCACACACACACACACACACACACACTTAAACAGACAAAGAGACAGACCGACTGGTCCCGACAGACACAGAGTCAAACTCACAGAATAAAAACCACACTACAGAGCTAGCTCACAAAATAAAAACACACAACTATCATCTTCAAAAACACGGACAACATTCAATCCTAAATTCTCATAATCAACGTTCTAATAGTATGCTTTTCTCCCTTTTCTTCTAAAAATGTATGCTACCTTTGAGGCATAGAAATTCAAATGACAAGCTGCTTCTAGTATTGTTCGTCAATATTACACGAGTGATAACCAGCAATTGATTTCAACTCTATACCTCCAGTTTCTTTTCCTTTAAGAACTGGCCTGAAATTCAGCTAGTGATTTTCCAGGATTTTGGCCCATCTAAGATCGCCTCATTCGAGTTCTTTTGTCCAAATCTACGGCTCCTTTTCCCTTTACTCTTATTGTCTATTACTTTAGACTATTCCTTTTTCTTTATCTTTTGTAACTCTTTATTTTATTTATTTATTTTACCCCATTTGCATTATTTCACAATGCAAACTACCAAAGTAGCAGTTAAACCCTGTATCAACACATCACAGCACACTCACACAAGGTCTTTTATGGTATGATCTTTAGGCACACACACACACAGCCATAATACCCAAACATGTGAGGAACACTCACCCGATTGCGGTCTGAAACTGGAGTAAGCGTCAAAGCCTGTCAGGCCACAAAACGTCCAAGATTTGTGATGCCAAAATTGTTAATTGTGCAGCGATGATGTGAAGATGAAGAAGGATCCTCTGCAGACACCGTCTTACTTGCATATTGATTATTACAAATAAGTACAGCGTCAATCAGGCACCATGGACAGCCTGGAGAGGTCCCAAAGCCAATATGGAATCCTCTGAATATCAATGTCACTGTCCCCATATATATATATATATATATACTGGTTGTTCTTTGTCAAAATGAGTCAAGACATCTGGTCTTTGTCTAAGGAGCCCCCTATCTAATCTAATAATCTAATCCAAATTTCCTATAATTAGAAACCTCTAACTATGCATGAAGTCAATTAGCAAACAGAGACAGCCTATAGCCACACATGTCAAACCCATGAAGTCATATAAGCAGGTGAAAGTTCAACAGCAAATATAATACATAATACAGTTCATAGTGATGATATTATGATGCAATTTTCAACTTATTTAAGACCTATGTGTAGCCTAAAGGCATCCCAGATACTACATCTGGATTTATTTAGTTACCTTTAGATGAAAGGTTTGCAAATTAAAATAAATAGGATCTTGGGGAACTATAGACTCACTTGTCAGCATCTCTCGATCCAGTGCTTGATACAGGATCTTCATGTCGTACTCCTTTCTTCATTGGAGTGGACATCTGAGATCCTCCTTCATACCTTCTGAAAGAAACATGTTTTACTATAAATACAGTAATGATAAATGTATTTTCCAACCTTACCTTATCTCATAACAGTAAGACAGTCAGTGAAAATACGCAATACATGACAACACTGTCTAAACTCAGACATCAGCTCAACAAAACTCTTAGCATTAGCTGCTTTAGACTGACTGCATGTATAGGTCTGTACTTTACCTTACACCTCTATATAATTCTGTTTTTAGTAATTTAACAGTCACAGCAAAACCATGTTTTGGCTCCATTTGTAATGTTGTTCCCTAAAAATTACATAGTTTGAATCATCCAATTGCATGGTTTGAATCAAGTATCAACAAACAGCTAATTTAGCACTCAACAGTATACCTTAGTAAGCTATTGCTACATATAAAACTTCTACCTAGTTCAGCATCAGACTTCATTTCTTTAGTTGCTGAAGCTGTCTCCAGCGAGGAAAAGCAAGGCCAATGTTGACTGTTGTTTTGCTTCTCTTTTTATCATTACTCTTCTGTGACTCTGAATGGTGTTTCTTGCCAGGAGCAATAATAGTTGCTTTGCAAAAGCTTCTGTCATGATGTGTTTACACGCGAAGCGCGTCCTCATCCATGTGAACAGAGGCTGAGAGAATGAACCAGACTCTAGGTTCAGTGGCTGAAGGGTGCAGTGGCTCACTACTCACCCTACTGGTGGATAGGAAAGGTACGGGCTGGAGTCACAGAGGATTGGGGTCAGATCTCTGCAATATAATATATTTACATATTTGCCATAGTGTCAAAACACTTGCTTCTGAACCCTCTAATGATATATTTAGGTAAATTAAAAATATGTTAAAGTTAAAAATTCTACATGTAGCCCCTTTAAAGTTGGGCTGGACCCAAATATTCAAATATTCATTTGTCAGGTAGACATCCGGTTTTCAATTTTAGCATTCGGATATTGGCCTGTAACCTATAAATAAAGCAGTCAACCTCAGCATTTTCTTATATTAAATGTTTACTTTACTTCTTTTACTTTTAACTGTGCTGTTAAAATGTGGAAAATATAACATCTCAGCTCGGCCAGCTCTTGCCTCACTCTCCTCAGATCACCTTGGCAGTGGAAAGAAAATGCCTTAGTTATAAGCTGTTTGGGAGTACTTTAAGTTAAATCTCTACATGTTTGAAATAAAGATTTCTCATTCTTATTCTCATAAATGAGGAGAAGTCAAAAACAGTGTACCACGAGGACACAACCAACCTCAAAAACCATCTAAATGCTGTAAGTAATAGGTTGTTGTTTTGACGGTGTAAACACAAGACCATATAGCTAGCGAACTTAGCTTATCTCTAATGTCTGTTGTTTAGTATTGGGATTTCTCTTACGTATCTGACTCCAATTCTGAATCCCGTGCGTTCGTTAGATTGGTTGTTACCCTGACCATAAAACAGATACGAAACAGGATCTTTGCAATGCAATGAATCAATCATTTATTTAGCAATAATCAATCTTACACAGGCCTGCGGTATCTCAAGGTTACAGAGAATAAGTTTCCCTAGCATCAGAAGTGCTGTCCCTCACTCCTCCAGCGTAATCAAGATAATCTGTTTCACCTGCCGTGCCCTCAATATATACTCACCTCTCACGCTTCCTCCTTGCCAGATTGTCCTCTGTTACCTGCATGACTCTCCAGCGTTTTCTTCAGTCCGGATTTTCCTTGTATGACCCTGCCTGTCCCAACCAGAGATCCTATATCCAGCCCTGATTATCGGACCTGCCTTTTGTCTCCTGACCCACGTCTCTTACCTAGCCCCTGACGACCCATTCTGCCATTCTGTCTTGGACTCTTCTGACTCGGTCTGGCAATGCTGGCTCCAGACTCTGTGTCTCACTCCACGCCTCACTCACTTCTGCCGATGGAGATCCGACACCCACGGGACGACAACTCTGCACTACTTGAGTGTCACCTACCTGATGCCGGGCTCTGGCCCCGCCAGGTCTCTCACCACTGTCAGCCAGCCAGCCCAGCGTCCCTCATTCCCCGCAGAGCCGGGGTTCCCCAGTCTTTCCTGCCTCTTATTAACTGTTTGTTTAATAAAATCCCTGTCAACTCATTCCTTGTGTTCCGAGTGTTGCATTTGGGTTCACACCTTGTTTTGCTCTTGGGGACTTAGCACCCAGAGATACGTGTCCTCCATGCCGGCATTGACACGTATCTCTGGGTGCTAAGTCCCCAAGAGCCCCAAACTATGCTTTCCCTCATCTTCCTTTTCTCTTGAGTGTTGTCTTCTTTCTTCCGGCCTTAGCCAATCATCTTCACACACTACACACTTCAGGTTTGACCACTGTGTCGTTGCAAATTTATCCTTGAAAACGGGGATTGTATAGTCTTATCTCATAGCTAGTTTCATTTTGGAGCATTCTGCTCTCTCCATGATCTGTTTCTCACACCTCCCTCTAAGCAAGAAGCAAAACCATCAGTAACACAGTCTGTAATCACCTCTTGGAGCTTATGACCTTCTAATGTCAGTATGTCACACAACTCAGAGCATATTAGCAAAACATAGAAATAGTAACTATGTCATATTGCATTCTAATTATATGATGCTTAGATTGGCTATATATATTCCCAACACCAGTCACTGTTTTTTTTATTTTTTTTTTATCACAGTTTAAAACCGTTTAAGTTACACTTAATAAAACCTGTTCTTTGCTTGGAAAATTGGCGCAACTGATATAAACAATTAAAACAAAAGGAGTAATGTGGGTACATCTGGGGCTAAGCCATTTTGTTGGAATAAAGACCTAACACTGAGTAACCCACCCTCAGGGTTAAAATGAACGCACACTCTGTTTTTATATGGTAACCACTATTGAAGTGTTAACATTATAGTAGTTAAATTTGAACTGTTTAATAGTGTTAAGTTGTACAGAGAGCATTGCATCAGAGGATATTAGCATTACTGTTGCTAATCACTGTAAAGTAGAGAATAGGCAAATATGTCATGGCGTAGGTCATGGGTAGCGGAGGCTATAGGAGGGGACATGCAGTTATCTCTATAGTTACCATTAGGACACAGACAGCGATAGTAAACTAGCTACTAGTGCAATAACAACCAGTATTTACCAGAAGAAACAGCCAATGGAAGGCGTTCAGATAAAGAGCAGCTCAATACAAAAGCAAAGTAACTACTTGGAGAAAACAATGGACATTAATAGATTTGATCCGAACGAACGTTGGGTGATCTGAACAATCTGACTCATGTAGCATTTCCAGATGTAGTTTACTTGAACATTACATTGATATTTTACCAGTTTTATTTGCACTGCATAGTGTAGTGAATGAGGTAATGCAGGAGATGATGTATGGTGGCCTTGAACAAGAGACCTGGGCAAAATTGTAGGAACATCCACACAGTTCCCAGAAAAGACCTAGGAACTAGCCTACCTAATGAGGCCATCCTGATGTGCTTAGGAATGTTGATGTGTGGGCAGCAACTCTGCACTGCCAATTTATGCGGACAGTATATGTATGAACAAATAGATTTATAGCCCTTGTACGAACCTGACAACATAATGTAACCTTTATATGAACTTAGAAGATGGCACGTGGGACACATGCAGGGGGAACATGTGGCATGTGCAGGGGAAGGTACCTGCCAGTCCCCAAGGGAGGGGACTGGCCTCAAATAATATTTTAAAAAAGAAGAAACGGAAGGCCGAAACACGGTTAAAATCTAAGGTCAAAATCTAATGGAAGAAAAGAACTTGCTAAAATAAGGAAAGATGGTGGGTCCAGGGGTGTGATACAACCACTAGACCCAAGGGTATACAAACTGAGGTTGTTGGACAGTGAGTCAGTCCATCTCCGGAGATTGACTCACAGTGTATGCTTGTATTTCTACAAATAAACACCGGTTTGGAAGGAAGACTGGCTGACTCTGCTCATCACTGGTCCTGGAGTGAATCTTAGACTTAGTTTCTAAAATATAGCACTTAGTAATTGATAAAGACCATAAGAAGCTATCACTGTGGGACAAGATCTGGCCACGACAGTAGCACTAAACAATATTGTGTGTGCACAAGAAATGAAGACATTCAGAAATTAAATTGAGCTTTCGAACATGCAATGCAGTAATGCAGCATACACAGTTAATATTCAGTTCAACGTTTATGGTTTCACAGGTGCTGTGTTGTTCCCTGTGCTAGCTTGCAGGGTTGCTTTTCATCCGGTTCAATCTTTCACTGTGCGTTGCTTTGACTTCTGTGCCTGAGGTTTAATGAGGTACCCAGTGAGGATGACATTTTAACAATTCATAGGCTGGTTTTCCTGGAAAAAAAACAAGCAGGATTTATTTAATTAGCAAAGTAGACATTTCGATTACAACTTACCAGAGTGAAAATGCAGTGAACACATGAACACTTGTTGGGAAATGTTGCTGAAGGTGATGTTTTTTCATCTTACAGTGTTTACTCATGCCCCATCCCCTGACCTGAGCTGCTTCCAAGCTGGTGAACTGAAACATTTCACTCCATTTGCAATGTGTTTTCCACGCCGGTCGTAAGAATGGTTACAGGATTTGGTAACACAACAAGTGTTCACCACTCTCCCCACCACTGAATTTTTAAGTTGGAAAATAATATTAATATCCACAACATTGCAACATCTGTCCTCATTTAGTGCGCAACTGAAGCCTCTGTGGCCCCTTGTCCCACAATGCCTTGCGGCATGACGACACAATCCCATTCTTGATATAGTGAGTCTCTAGAATCTTTAGAGTTTAATTCACTTTAACCTGCAGGAGTTTGTGTTATGTGTTTTACTCGTGCTGTACAATCATGATGGACTTAAAACAAGTTCAGATGTCTGACCATGTGGTGAGTCTGGGGTCCTGAGTGGGCATGTCGGAGAAGCAAAGCCATGACACCATGAATGAAAAGTCCTGTGTCAGCAGAGATAGCGTGGGAATAGAATGGTAGAGAGATGTCCTACACAGTTTGGAAATTTAAATCAGCAAGTCATCCCCTGCTACTATATCTTATGAGGCAATCCCCTTTTCCTGTGACCACTGGTGAAGCTCTGGAGCCCCAACATAGCATTCAGGACAGCACTAGTATTTTATTGTACTCTCTAACACTGTACTGCAGCACCAACCTTAGTGCTACTCATACAGCTTAGCCCTCCACCAGGAGACAGCTAAGCTAACTTGCTCTCCATCAACAGAGAGCCAAGTTATTGTGGGGAGGAGTGATGTGCTCTTTGTAGTAAGCTCTTTTTCTCCAGCTGCGGTTCTTTTCCACAACACTCAGAGCATTAAATGTACATATATATGTATGTGTCAATATCACCATAAGGTGCCTTTGAGACTTCCAGACTTTGCAAAAAGAAAAAGCTGTGATTTTTCGTTGAACTTCATATTCATTGTATTAAGTAGATGTTATGCTGTTGGAAATGCATGTTGGTCAAGCTCCCATGCTTTTTAGAAATGAATTGCAAGTGGACAATGTACATGCAAACAGCAAAATATGTCCACCCTGTCCTGGACAAATTTAAAGTAGAGTAAATACATTGTAATTACATAGTGATTATAAAATGTACATATTCAGAAAGCTATTTAGTCTCTTTCACACCAATATATTTAAGTTAATGGGAAAAGTATTTGGATAATAATGAAATAATGGCAAACTATTTGTTTCACTATAACATCTGCAGTTGCATTTTCTTTTCTAAATAAAATCTAACAACAAAGATATCTGGTCAAACTTTCAAACAACACTATTTGGCCCACATTTGGTTATTATGGAATCATACAAAAGGTTTTGCTAACTTGTGAAAATAATTTGTTTATTTTCATAAAACATGAAAATGACAGGGTGGACAATGAGATGACAAGGTGGACCTTGGGCATGACAGGGTGGACATATTGTGAAATGCCATTGAATGGCCTCATAAATGTAATAAATCTAAAGGAAATTATTTCAACCGGACCGGCTCGGGATCCAGGTGGGACTGGTGTCCTTCCATGAGCAGCAGTGGGCGCTCTTGGGCGGCGAACAAACCACTTCCTAAAAAGCTCACTGTCCATGTCCCCCACCCGCGACTTCCCATAGAGGGCATTGGGGACCCCTTCCTTGTTATAGGGGCACCCTGGATATCCCTGCTTAAAGATGATGAATGGGGGGAATATCCTCCCCAGCCGCATTACAACAGGCCAGAACAGAGATGTGGTCCCTGGTGCCCTGGGCCTGCCTGTAGGCATGCTTGGTCCCCCGGGGGACCCTGACTTTTCTTCATGTGGATGCCAGCTGAAACCCCATCTCATCGCAGTTATAGATCTGCCCTCAACCTGTGTTCCTCTAGGGTGGCAGGGTGGAGCCGGAAGTAGTCATTGATGGGCCCCCTCTTTGCGCAGGATGCCCTCCAACGGTCAATGATGTCTTGGGTCCGATTGGTGAGTCGGTGATGGTGGTGCTCCCGAAAATTCACCCACCACGTCTGGCCAAGCACTACCCTTGGTGACTCTGGGTGGTGCAGGTTGTAGATAGCCAGAGCGTGGGCCAGGACCTGAGGCTTCGTCAGTGGAAACCAGGGAACCAGGGAATTCTCATCTTCATGGGTGAGAAGTTGCCTCTGACCTAGCTGACAGTCAGAGGCCACCATTCCACTGACAAATATATTTACCTTAAACCAAATTTGCATTACAATTTGTATATCCACTCGATATTTTGACATCCGGATCCCTCTGTGAAGAAAAAAAATCTCACAAACACACACACCTACCTTCTTTCTCTGTCTTTCCCTTCATCTTCTCTCTCTATCTCTCTCTGTCTCTCGTTCTCCCTCTCCCTGTTGCTGTCTGTATTTAATGAGTCAGGCATATAGATAAAAGTTTGAAGTTGATTACCAAATGCTTACAATCTAGAAATATACAATAATCAAATTTTTTCACACATGTTCATGCTCTGTCTCTTACTCTTTCACACACACATCACCCTACCTTTCCCTCTTATTTTATTTCCCTTCCTTCCTTCCTTCCTTCCTTCTTGCCTTCTCCTTTCTATCTGTCTCTCACTGTTGCTCTATCTGTATTATTGAGTCAGGAACATAAAACAGATTCAAAAATTTAAAGTTGATTACCTAAGGCATCCAATATATAATATTTAAGGTTTACTTGTATGTTAACATTTTTGATCACAGGTTTCTACTGGCTCTACAGAGGCATTCACAAAAACACACGCTCTCTATCTGTCCATGTCGCTCTCTCTCTCCCACAGACACACACATGCGTTATTTTACTTCAGGTGTATTATAATGCTTCATTTGAACATGCTTGAAACATAAAACATTGGCTTTTAGTATAATATTTAATGTTAAGTCCCCATTATGTCTCCATTTGTGTACAGCCTCCTGTAAGTGTTCAGCGATCGGCAGAAAAAACAACTCTTGTTAAGGTCTTCCTGCCATGGAAACTTTTTGGGGAAAAAAAATGGTATGATAGATGACTATGTCATGCACTGTGCTCTATTTTCATTGGCTAGATAATCCACTGTCTAGCCAGCAACAAAATACACTGGTAT
>JAPQRN010000498.1:0-17070 GCA_037367275.1 Coranthus polyacanthus | reverse complement strand
TGTGTGTGTGTGTGTGTGTGTGTGTGTGTGTGTGTGTGTGTGTGTGTGTGTGTGTGTGTGTGCGTGCGTGTGCGTATGTCCGTGCGTGCGTACAGGCACTGGATTGGATTCAGGAGACAGGTGAAGTTTACCTGACCACACACATGTCACCTGGCGACAGCAGTGAGGAAACACAGCAGCTTCTCAAAGACTACCATCACTTCAGACTTTCTGCTAAGGTACAGTGTATGTGTAAAAAAAAAAATACTACTACTACTGACAGCTTTATTGAGCCTCAGAGCAGCTGTGGTGGGCATGAAGCCAGCTGAGCTAATGTCTGTGCTATGCTCTGTCTGTGAAGGGTTTAGGGACACTCCCACAAAAACAAATAATTGACTACACTGTGTGTCTTATGTGGTACAGTTCATTGTTTGTTACCAAATTAGTATTTCATATGTTTGTATACTGAGTCATAAATTAATTCCTGAAAAATACCATTGTTTCCCTCAATTTAGCATCATAAATATTCAAGCAACTTCATGAAAACAAATATGAGTCATTTAACAGATTATATTCAGATATCATGGTTCCCAACAATGTATAAAGAATAACTGAGGAATATGGAGTATTTTCTTTTTTCAATTTAATGTTTTTAAACAAAATAACAATGGAAATTAAGGTGTTAAGACATTGCAGTGATGACATAATTGTGCAATTTGAAATATGTGTTTATGCTAATAATATCTAATACATGACCCTTGAGCAGATTCAAGTGTTTGCTGTCAAAAAAAGTTACAAATTGATGAAAAATATGTTATGTAATGAGTTTACTTCCTCACTGTGTCTAAAATGTCTAAAAATACCTCCAATTGAACAGTGAAATTGGACCCTGTTTCATATAAAGTGTATACAAGTCTTTGATTTTTTGCTAAGTTGTACCATGTTCACGAGAATCTCCCTAAAATGTAAACCTCATGTAAATACATTTAGACTTGTTAGGACTGACATTGACTTTGATTTCTCTCTGTGTAGCATTGCACTCTACTTTACTAATCACAGTAGTTCTGTCTTCACTAAAGGATCTATATGAAGGAAAATCTGTATTGTGGATTAAGGAGCTGTTTACTTTGCAGCTGAATAACAATGAGGTTTATTCTCCTCATGTTTTTTTCAAAATGCAGTCCAATTTGCACTCAGTGTGCTTTGAAACAAGAGATGAACAGACAGTCAGACTGATGGTACTAGTAATATTTCCTTTTTAAAACAGGTAGTAACAGAAGAAAATGACCACATTTTCTTGGCCTGTAAACAAGCTGTGTGCGTTTATGGGCAGGAATGGGATCAGACAGCTGGTATTTGATGCGCAGGGCTTCCAGAACATTTTGTTTAAACACAGAGTTGGTGGATATTTAGTTACTGAAACAAACATAATATTCAAAGCGTGCACAAGAGAATTGAAAGAACCAGTCAAGCATTGTTATTACCTGAGTTTAGGAGGTTGTTGAGGGCAAAAATAGAATCAGGGTAGAAAGGCAGAAAAACAGAGAACAGAAAAAGAGAATGCTGTTGCACTTTACACAGTTGAAAAGAGCATGTAATTAGAGACACAGAACTTTAGAGACATTCAATTAAGCAGTTTGCAATCTGTGACTATCCTGCAGCAAACCAAGGAGAAGGTGAAGCTGCTCATCCAGTTGGCAGATAATTTGGTGGAGAAAGGCCATGCCCATGTGTCTGAGCTGAAGCGATGGGTGAGCACGGTGGACCGCCGGTACCGGGACTTCTCTCTGCGCATGGCCAAATACCAGGAAAGCCTGGAGAGAAGCCTGGGTGTCAGCTCTGAGGTAAATGCCTGGGGTTCAGCCGAGCCTTTCAAGTTTTTCAGATCTTACAGTATTGGATTTTGAAAGCATTTTGAAGAATGATCACTTACAAATATCACTTAAGTTAAATAGATAATTTTAATAAAGAGTCACGGTCTGTATATTCAGGTTTAGCCTTGACAGTTGTGCAGACATTGTGCCCATATTATTAAACATGTACAATGTGTTCATTCACACTACTACACTAAACATCATCATACATTTTTTTGTGTCACATAATTTTTATTTACCAGAGAGAGAGCGAGAGCAACTAGGTCTGTGACACATTCACATATAGTCTAGAGCAGACATTGAAACTACAGTGAAAGGTATTAACATCCCTCTATCCTTAGTGTTGACAAAAAGAGACAAGGGCCGCTTTAGTTCTGTAAAGCAATCTGCAATTTGTACTGCTGGCTTTAGTGGTGAATTTAAGTAAATTACGAATATGTTCTCATATGTATGAAGAATATCAAAAGTTTTTTTTATGATGGCTGTCTATTGTGTAGTTTGTTCCTGTCTGCTATTTGTGTCTCTTTTTCTCATGTCCTTCTTGTTTCTAATCTCCATGAGCCTGCCAGATTAAATCAAATAAATAAATGTATGTTTCGTGGTGCAGGACAATAAAGACTTGGAGCTGGACATCATCCCTGCCAGCCTGACTGACAACCCTGAAGTCAAACTGCGTGACCCCAACCACGAGGTCAACGAGGAGAAGAGGAAGTCAGCCAGAAAGAAAGAGTGAGTTCAAGAACGAAGGCGGGAAGAGACAGAGTGTGTACATTCTGCAGCTTGTTGTCAACATAACTGTGGTGTCTCCCAGGTTCATCATGGCCGAGCTGCTGCAGACCGAGAAGACTTATGTCAGAGATCTCCATGAGTGTTTAGAGGTAACAAACAGCCTTCTGCCTGTGTGGTTTTGACACACTATTTTTCCTCTTTCCCACCCTTAATTATGTATTTGTGTACCTGTCTATCAGACCTACCTGTGGGAGATGACAAGCGGCGTAGAGGAAATTCCTCCAGGCATCACCAACAAGGAGCACATTATTTTTGGTAACATGCAGGAGATCTACGATTTCCACAACAAGTAAGACACACATAGATGTTTTCTTAACACTTCTGCCGGTCTTCCAAGATGTGTGAACTCTCTATTAACAAGCACATGGCATAGACAATACATATTTTTATTCAAGCTTCAAGCAAATAATTTCAAATGTGTTTTAAAAAATAACTAAATATGTGGGCGTCTTGCACATTTTACAGCAAGTGCTCTCAGTGGTTCAAAAACCTTCTGTAAACAATCTCACTGGTTGACAAGGCACAGGAAGGGTACTTTTATTTATGATGTAGCTTAAGGGGAGCTGAGGAAAAATCTTTGAGGTTTGCCTTCAAAAAAACTATCATGAACTCCAGCAGGCACCCAGAGGAGCTCTTTTGGTTTTAATCTGCTTGGTTTACCTCCATGAACCTTATGTTGTTTTTCCCAAGGAAACGTTTGCTTATTTTTCTCTACTTCTCTACAATTTTTCCTTTAAAAAAAAAAAAGGTATTAAAGGGTTAGTTTGGATTATTTGAAATGGTGTTGTATGAGGTACTTAAACACCCTACCTACAGTGCTCCCAGTTTGGAGAAACAGTGAAGTACCAGCTGAGAAATGTACTGCTGTGAACGGAAGCAGCAGTAAAACCACCTAAAAACCACTATACTTCATACAACACCACATAAAAAATCCATTTAATCATTTAGTCACTTACTGAATACATACACTCAGATATTTTAAATGGATCATTATTCCTTCTTTCTGTTTAAAGGTCTTTACACACTGGGGTTTGTTTTCACCCTTAATTCATATATCTGTATATTTTTTTAAACTGTTTATATCAGTACGTTCACACAGAACACAAATATCCTGCATGGAAAAAGTGACGTTTTACCTTTTGAAAACAAGGTCATTTTTTTGGAGCTTTCACACCACAAATATAGGCATCAACGAACGGACGTCATGTGACGACAACAACAATGGTGAACATGTTGATTTGTATCCACACTGCTTTGCCTTTGTGTGCAAACAACTAAACTATAAGGAGAGTGAGGAGCTTCTGTAACGTCATCTGAATCAGATCCAAGCTGAACTGTGTGTGTCTTTTTAC
Source organism: Coranthus polyacanthus (assembly GCA_037367275.1). Taxonomy (NCBI): domain Eukaryota; kingdom Metazoa; phylum Chordata; class Actinopteri; order Kurtiformes; family Apogonidae; genus Coranthus; species Coranthus polyacanthus. The sequence continues at coordinate 13,076 of JAPQRN010000498.1, read as the reverse complement.
CTGGACTCTGGACATAGACCCGACGTAGACCCAGAGGAACAGAAGACACTGGACTTAGACCCAGAGGAACAGAAGACACCAGACATTGACCCAGAAGAACAGAACACAATGGACATAGACCCGGACATAGACCAGAGGAACAGAAGACACTAGACATAGACCTAGAGGAACAGAAGACACTAGACATAGACCCAGAGGAACAGAAGACACCGGACATAGACCCAGAGGAACAGAAGACACAGGACATAGACCCAGAGGAACAGAAGACACTGGACGTAGGCCCAGAGGAACAGAAGACACCAGATTTAGACCCAGAGGAACAGAAGACATCGGACATAGACCCAGAGGAACAGAAGACACTGGACGTAGACCCAGAGGAACAGAAGACACCGGACGTAGACCCAGGGGAACAGAACACACCTAATGTAGACCCAGAGGAACAGAAGAAACTAGACATAGACCCAGACATAGACCAGAGGAACAGAAGACACTACACATAGACCCAGCGGAACAGAAGACACCGGACGTAGACCCAGAGGAACAGAAGACACCAGACGTAGACCCAGAGGAACAGAAGACACCGGACATAGACCCAGAGGAACAGAAGACACAGGACATAGACCCAGAGGAACAGAAGACACTGGACGTAGGCCCAGAGGAACAGAAGACACCAGATTTAGACCCAGAGGAACAGAAGACATCGGACATAGACCCAGAGGAACAGAAGACACTGGACGTAGACCCAGAGGAACAGAAGACACCGGACGTAGACCCAGGGGAACAGAACACACCTAATGTAGACCCAGAGGAACAGAAGAAACTAGACATAGACCCAGACATAGACCAGAGGAACAGAAGACACTACACATAGACCCAGCGGAACAGAAGACACCGGACGTAGACCCAGAGGAACAGAAGACACCAGACGTAGACCCAGAGGAACAGAAGAAACTAGACATAGACCCAGACATAGACCAGAGGAACAGAAGACACTAGACATAGACCCAGCGGAACAGAAGACACCGGACGTAGACCCAGAGGAAAAGAAGACACTGGATCAGACAGACTGGAGACAACACATCATGTTGAATTTCTGAAAAATTAGCTGCGTGAATCTATTCAAGCCTTTTTTTGGAAGGAGTGTCACAACTGTGTCAAAGTTGCATCACCACCGGTATGAGTAGTTTTGATGTGAGATATCTGTGGCAGAGTATTTCACATTTTGCCATTTATTCGCCACCCCGCTGGTGTGTAAAGACCTTAATTCTTAGGAATTCTTGAGGATCTAACACAAGACTGTAAAACAAATGTCAAAAATCTGAGTAACATTTAGAGTAATTTTCTAGTGTTTCTTTGTAACTTGTAAACCATGGATCCATGAGAAACACTAAGGTGTGTGTTTGTGTTTGTCTTTGCAGTATTTTCCTTAAAGAGTTGGTGAACTATGAGCAGCTTCCAGAAGATGTTGGTCACTGCTTTGTTACATGGGTAAGAGTCTGCCCTTTTTTTTACTGATGATAACTTTTGTCTGAAAAAGAGATGGAATGGAGCATCAGGAAAATACAGTCTTCTCTGCTCACACTTAATCTCCTATTTTTAGGCTGATAAATTCCACATATATGTGGATTACTGTAAGAACAAACCTGACTCCAGTCAGCTCATACTGGAACATGCTGGCTCCTTCTTTGACGTGAGTAAACCCTTCTTTAGTCTGCTGTAATTAATTCATATGATGCCATCACATGAAAAATACACAGGTCAACTTTTTTGTCTTTTCTCCTTTTATTAAAAGTCTGGTTCAAATTTTCTAAAACCTAAATATAAAACCATCTAGCGCCAGGCTTAGTGGGAAAAGCAGATGTATATTAAAATAACTAAAGTTATCAGATGTTATGGTTAGAATGGTGCTTATGTAAAAAACAGCAGTAAACTCAACGCAGGAAATTTGCTGTGATGGATTGATGAGTTTGTAGCATGGAAACAGCACTGTCATCCATCATTCAAATGTAGCACTACTGTACAAACTTAGTGAAGCACGTTAGTTGTCTGTGCAGAGCTTTCTAATTACTTCTGCAGGTTGAGACAATAGCTATGTTGTTTGTCTGATCTGTCAGCAGATGGAGCTGTTCAGTCATCGGAACTGAATGTTTAAAGACAATGTTAAAGACAAAGACAATTCATTCAGGTGTTTTTCTGATGCAATATTGTTTTTGTGGTTGTTTAAACAGGACATCCAGCAGAGACGAGGACTGGCTAACTCCATCTCCTCCTACCTCATCAAACCAGTCCAGAGGATCACCAAGTACCAACTACTGCTTAAGGTAGAAACACAGTTATTGCTTATCTTTAAATCGCCACACAAAATGTGTGTATACGTTTCGATATGTGCTCGAGACGTACATTTAATGCACTTTTATCTCCTCCCATCTCCACCAGGAGTTACTGTCTTGTTGTGAAGAGGGTAAAGGGGAGATTAAAGATGGTTTGGAGGTGATGCTTGGTGTTCCTAAGAGAGCTAATGATGCCATGCATCTCGCCATGTTGGAGGGTAAGCTGTTTGTCTTCCTGTACTATTTAATTAATTCATTTCACTTTAGGTTTAATATTATTTGTTCGGAAGAGGTTTATAAATAAAAAGTGCTGAAATCACAACGTTGTTTTTTCCTCAAATGACTGACAGGTGTCTGTATATAATTAATCGTATTGCTATTCTTTGCCATGTTTAGGGTTTGAGGAGAACCTGGAGGTGCAGGGTGAGCTGATTCTGCAGGACAGTTTCCAGGTTTGGGATCCACGCTCTCTGATCAGGAAGGGGCGGGACCGACACCTCTTCCTGTTTGAGTTTTCCCTGGTTTTCAGCAAAGAGATCAAAGACTCAGCAGGCAGAACCAAGTACCAGTACAAGAACAAACTACTGGTGAGTGAGCACGAGTTTATTACATTTAGTTTACAATGGTGTGACTTTATGCTGATGTCTGATTCCCGCTTAAAACACAGCTGCTTTCTAGTCCAAATCAACAGTGTTCAAGGATTTTAAACAAATATATGTCTGAGTGTTTTAATCAAACTGATTCTCAGTGGTCACTGATTCAAATTTCTAATGATCATATGATCTGCCCTCTTGTCTTACAGACGTCAGAGTTAGGGGTAACTGAGCACATTGAGGGGGACCCATGTAAATTTGCTCTGTGGGCAGGAAGAACCCCCTCCTCTGATAATAAAACTGTGCTGAAGGTTAGTAAAGATAACATGTAAATATTAAAGTTCATACATATCGATTGGCTGGCAGTAAATTGTGTTAACTGCATAATGTTGTGTCTCCTCTAGGCCTCCAGTATGGAAGCTAAACAGGAGTGGATCAAGAACATTAGGGAGGTGATCCAAGAGAGGATGACTCACCTGAAGGGAGCCCTGAAAGAGCCTGTTCACCTGCCAAAAACACCAGCACTAACCAAACCCAGGAATAATGCTAAGAGGTAAAAAGAAGAAATCAATTATTTATTTATACCATCTGATGGATGTAGAATCTTCTACAGAAACAAACATTTACTGTGTTTACATGCACGAAATACTCCAAAATATATTTTTATTATTATTATTATTATTCTGAAAAAGACAATATTCCTACTAAGCTGTTTACATGACTAAGGACAATGTATATTCGACTCATATTCCCATTTACATGCAGTTGTGCATACTCCAGTTAACACAAATACACTTTCCACTGGTGGAGGACTTGTTTGACCTCTTTTTCTGTCCTTCAACCACTTTTTTGAAAAGGTCAGCATTGTGCATCTACTTGTGCATATAAAACACCAGCTGAAATTCAAGTCTTAGTCATAGTGTTTAAAAGTAGGAGTGTTTCTCCTTCAGTCCGGAAATGTAGGCTTTTCTTTTGGGCATGCATCTCTATCCCAAGCTGGCAAACTGTAGGCTAGTTGGTTTGTGCTCAGAGCTGACTATAAATAGGCAAGAGGCCGAGTGTTGAAAACCCCTAATTGAGATGCATATTCTGAATGCACTGTATACATGTCCAAAGAATGCTCCTAAAACCAGAATAATATCAGCATGTCTCACATATCTTAACCAGAATATGCTTTTTTCATTCAGAGAAATATAATCAATCCTCCTCCTACATTTAACTGACTATTTTTCAAAAACATATGCAAGAAGGGAATGTGAGACTTGCTTCTCTAGTGTTGACAAAACTAGAAATGTCACCATTTTAAACAGAAGCACCACCCCCGTCCACACAGCAGATTCAAATTATTGTAAGATTTTCTGCAGTGTTCAGTCGAGACATTCATGCTCCATGATTGTGTGTGTGTGTTCAGAGAGGGAGGTGAAGATGGAGACAGTCAGGGAGATGGCAGCAGCCAGCCAGACACCATCTCTATCGCCTCGAGGACGTCACAGAACACTGTAGACAGCGACAAGGTAGGACAAACACTGAGAGGAGGAGTATCCACGAGGTCGACGAGCTGATGACCTGCAGCTGCCTCTCTGTTACAGGTTTTCCCATGCAGCTACAAGAGGCAAAAGCAGGGGCAGTGCATGTGCAATGGCAGGGAACTTTTGAGTGTGAACACATTTGGAGAGTCCAGTTTATTTTCTTAAACTGCATAGAACCCAACACGCAGCTCTTAACCGTGGAGGTTTTTTTAAGTGAGGCATCCCTTTTCTTTCATATGTATGTTGAGTGAAGTTTAAGTGCATGTATGGGAAGTGTAATGTCACCATACAAACAAGACAAGCAGTCAGCGATGAGACCCATCTTTAGGTTGTGTGCAGGTGTCTGTGATGACGCCTCCTACAATCCAGCTTCTCACATCCAAGTAAGCACATTTAAACTTCTATTTTCAGAGTTAGAGCTGAAAATTAATCGCAGTGGCAGAGTCAGATAGTCCAGAGAGTGTATGGTGACATTTTGGATTCTTTCATGTTTTACACCACTCACCTCTCTTTTTCACCAAATCGTGCAGCCCTATTTACAGTCAAATTGTATAAAAGTGTATAATATGTAAACAGAGTCCTGCTTTATCAGTATCATGTCAATACTAAACATGCCCTTGTTCAAATGATTAAATAACAAAAAAAATAAAGCATTATCATACATGACCCTTATCAAGTGTCCACTCCCGTTACAGCATATGCCATTTTTAAAAAACAGTACCTTTATGAAATGGTTTTTGGAAGATGAGTGTTTGTTTCACGGTCTTGTAACAGATTTTGAATCAGGTTTAGTCTTGCGTTGTTTTTTTTGTTGATAGTCGTCTCTTTGGTTGTTGTCATTTCAGACTTTTACTAGTGAAGTGTTCATTCAAACACATCAACAGATACACACGAAACACACATTCTCATGTTAAATTACATTCACCTGAAAGTTCAAATTATAGGAAGTGGTTGTTGTATGAGGTACTTATCAATAGTAAGTGTAACAGCAGATGGTGATGATCGCACCCATAGTTTGAAGAAGCAGACAAAGGAGAAGCAAAGTACTGCTGTGGACAGGAGGCAGCTGCAGACATATTTTAGCCACCAAAAACAGATATATATTTTCACTGCTTTACCTTGCTGTCAGACAGCCCTTTCCGACGGGGTACTAAATCTATTATGTCAACTCTCTTCAGAGTCACCAGACTCCTTCTGACAAAAACAACAATTTTACCCCTCAAAACATGGCAGTTGCTGGTCCATGTGATCGCTTGTGTTACTGTGTATCTTTGCTGAAACAATGAATTAAAATATAGAAGTCATATAGTCAATAACACAAACAAACTAAACAACTCAACTTTTTTTTTAACGTAGTTACGGTTAAAATTAATTTTCGCTCCCACCCCCATCCATAGCAGTACACGACTTAACCTGTGTATCAGTACTCATGCCTACTTTTCCAAACTGGGGGTGTGCAGACCCCCATCTGTAGGTAATACACTGACTGTGTTTGAAATGGTATATTACATCAGGATTTCACTATGTTTTCACAAGTTATGTGCTGTCTGAGTTCTACAAGTTATTTAAGTGAAAGAAGTTTGTAACACTGTGAAAAGTCTATTCATATCAGGAGGGTGGGGGCCATACTGCAAGAAAATTTTACATTTAAAAAAAAAAAATAATAATTTCACAGAATTTTGGACCACTGTTATGTGTTATATGTGTACAAAATTTACACCCTAAAAAGCTTACAGACAAAACTTGCTAAAAAGCTCCACAGGGAACCAACTGCAAACATTGCTTTGAAAAATCTGAACGAAGCCTTAAACCATAAACCGCAGCATGACTAACCTTTTACCCTAAATGTGTCGACTTACATGATGGGGACCAGCATGCTGTCCCTTAAAGGCAGCAGCGTCCCCACAATGTGACCGTCTAAACAGATATATGTCCCCATAACATAAGTAATACTCGCCTCCACCAGTCGTGACCTCCTACTTGTTACACACTGTTGCCTTTTCACTGTGCAACCCAACGCCTCCACACCACCCTGCTTCTATGTCAGCACCACGCGCACACACACACACACAGTCTTACGCTGTGTAGCATTAGCAGTGTAGCTTGTACGTGTCTCTCGCAATCCGTCCACTTCTATTTAATTTTCATGTGTGTGCAGCACATGCATATGTCCCAAATGAACCCCAGAGGTTGTTCACTGCAACTGTACATATGGCTTTTAAGTCTCTCTCCTTCATCTCTGTGCTTCCTGTCCAATAAAAACAACATAATGAATTTTTCCAGCCCTTGTTTGAGTGTGGGTGTGATTTGCTGTGGTCCAGCTTATTGTTTCAAAGATTTAGAAAAGTTTAGCTTGCTATTTTTGGATCCTCCTCTGCTTCTTTCCCCTTAAAACATCAAAGAAGAAAAAAAAAAAAGTCTCTACATTTTGTTTTGATGTTTGTCATATTTCATGCACTGATGCAGCAGAGCATGGCTTTAACTGTGAACCCTTTTCATTTGTATTTGCATTAAGTGTAAGAGCTGTTACACATAAACAACAGTGCTGTGAATTATACAAACCAGTCATATTGAGCTTTTAAATAAAGCTTGCAGATTTTAAGTCTGCTGCTGTCTGGCTGCTCTAGATGTCTGATGTTGATTACAGTTTGTTTTTTTCCCCCAGGAGTCTAGTCAGATCTTGGCAGTCCTTCTTGTCTTGTGTGTAGGGTGGTGACGCTCCTTATTGCTTTCTCACTGCTCCTTATATTCTCCAGGGATTCGTTATAAGCCAAAATATGTTGATCTCCCCCTAGTGGCTGGTTGCAGTATAGGTCATAAACCCCATCCACTCAGTGTTATTACTCAGTGGGGTTCAGTGAGATGAACTTCAAATTCAATCCACATCCAGTAAATTTTGCTAAAGGAGATTTTACAGGGTTTGGATTAAAGTTTGTTTTTATGCATCCTTTTGGCCATAACTCAAGAATTCATACACTAGTTGTGACCGAAATAAACAAAAATGTGTAATAGGATGAAATGATGGCCTTTTACTGTCCAAAAAATCAACTTAAACACCTCTCTGACCATTATTCAGCGCAGTAACTAAGGAACCGAACACAAGATACTGAATTGGTGGCACTGATCTCAGGTGTTCATCGTGAAACTGTACTGATTGTATCGATGCTTCCAGGTTGAAGGTGTGAGAGGAGCATCTGCATTTTGCTGCATTTTCCCAGCACAAGCTCACTGGTTTTGCTTGATATTGAGCTTCAGGAGATTGTCTTTACAGCATTGGGCCTCTTTAAAAATAGTCTCTCAAGTGACAACGGCATGTTTCTCTGGGAATTATTCACCGGAATCATTTGTGTTGATTGAATGATAACTTCCATTTTGGCAAGAAAATACACAGACATGTTTGTAAACTGCAACTAGACTAGTTCATGGAGGCATACAACTGTGAGATGGTAATTCTAGTTTTAATGAAAAAATAGCTAAAAAGTCAAAAGTGCAGATGTCACATCCCTGTGATGTTGTGTCCAGGGTCCAAAAATGAACTTCGCCTCATCTGCCATTGGCAGGTTAACAGAGAAAATTTACCAGATTTACTGGCCATCAAATTACATCATGCATTAGTTGTTAGTTTCCAAACTCATCTAGCATAACTTTAAAGACACAATTATGAATAGAATCTATTAAACCTCTATTTGAATTTGTTCTTTGATGTTTTCACGTTGCGTTATTGTGGAACATTGGACAAAGTACAGGTTGACCGATTGTGCTTTTCAATATGCTGATATAATAATGAAAAAGGAAAAAGCTGATATGACCCCCGCCCAAAAAAAAAAAAAACTTTTAACACTGAAAACACCTTATTATCTCCATTAAGGAGGTTATGTTTTTGCCAGCTTTTGTTTGTTTGTTTGTTTTTTCGTAAGATAATTACCGGTGTTCTGGATTACCATCTGCATCCAGGAATTCTTTGAATCCTTCTTTATCATTGCGAGATAGGGCCCTTTCCAGCATGTGTATATAACTCCACAATAAATGGTCAGATTGCTTGGCAAAAAATACAGGATACATTGGTTATAGGTTCTCTAATATATCAAAGTTTGATCCAGATCCTGGCAAAAATTCTGCATGCTATGATCCAGAACAGGAAAAATGATGGTGCTTGTGGATTTTTAGGCACTGTAAGGCAACGGATGAAGATAAAGAGATGAAAATAGTACCAAAGTGTAGCTGAGAGTCTATTGAATCAGTAGACTGTGAACGGATTTGTTATATCTTCAATAGTTATGAGCTACATCCAGAAGAAACCGGGAAATATAGGATTTTTTTTCAAATAACTATTATTAAACTAATCATGATACCAAGAATCCAATAAAGTAGATAACATGAATGTTGGAGTATTAGTTTTGGGTGTAAGTTACAATATGTGGAGAAATGAGCTGCTTGGTGGAGGTCTGCGCTCTCCCACTGCTTTTCTAGTTCTTATCTGAAATTAACTAGTCAAAGTAATAAATACCTAAACTAACAAATCTGAAATGCTGAACATGGAACTGAACATTAAACTAACCCCCCCAAAAAAGCTAGGTGGGAGTGATTTTTAACTTTTTAGCTATTATTTTCCCTCAGGGTCAGTTCCTCCAGTGTAGAAGGCCAATTAACTATCGGCAAAGGATGGTGGACATTAACTCCAAATTATTTACCAGCCCCTTTATTTATCCACCAAACCTAGAATGTACCCTCATTTTGCCTTTGTTTGTGTTAATTTTGTGTTGTCCATCTTCATATACTGTCTATGGTTTTTACCAGTTGTGAAATGTTACCATCATCATCTGAGCCCACATGAGGAAAAATTCTTCACTAACCAGTATGGTAAATAAAAAAAATTGTAATACATTCTTCTTACTCCAAATGATTAATTGGCTTTTTCACTCTTTTCTACTACTGAATAAAAACAGTGGCATTAAGCTCAGTTGTTGTGAGTCTTCTTAAAGTTGAACATTATTTGTGAGAAACCTCCTAATAAAGAATGCTTCTTTTGTTTCTTTGTTCTCTCACCCCTCTTCTTCTATTTTATCATAAACATCTTCTCACCTTCCTCTGTCTCACTTCGTGCTTTTTTTTCCTCCACCTCACTCTCTTGCTCTGTTTTCTCTCTCTTTTCACCTTCTGCAAATAACAAGTGAATTGTCTTTCCTAGATACACACCCGCTCACCTATCTATAGTTTCTTCTCTGTCCTTTTTTCCTCACCGTCTCAGTTTTCATGTGTCTTTCTCTCTGTTCCCTATATACCGACTACAATAACAACCCAGCGCTGGCGTAGTCAGATGTTCCACTGCTCGTCTTCAGGATGTCTGCATGTGTGTAGGCAGGGTGGAAAGCTACTGTTTCTGGTGGTTTTTGGAGAGGGTGTATTTGACGAATGCATAGTTTTTCCCTGTTTTTTTAATTTTCCTTGACTGTGAAGAGTTCTTTGTCTCCGTATGCTGTTATTTCTCGTCATGCCTCTTACCCTTTTGTCTTTACATCTCTCTACTTCAACATTAACCCTCTCCTTCTCACTTGACTTTTTTCCTCTGTTCAAATCCGTACAAGCAGTATATTATATGACAGTAGTTCCAGTAGATTTAGAACAGTTTTTCTGTACTTTTGATTATATTTGTGAAGCCTCCTGTGGCAACAAAGCAATCTTGATTTGACCTATGTATTCAGTACATTAATTTTGAGGTACGATGAGACAGTAGGACTGGGCAATAAAGTGATAATGATAGCTATTGTGATATAGTGATATGATTTTATATCACATTGCGATATCATTTTTATATTGTGATAATTTGCCCTGTAGATCAGTTGCTATGATTATTGCAATAATTATTGTTATTGCAATGCACATCTTTTTGTCTGAAGTGTTTATTTTGTTTCCATTGTCAAAAACAATGTTTCAGTGTTATTTTGTTTTACTAAATTTTACTCATGCATATTTTGAACAAAACAAAAGAAAAACATTTTATCATCATAGTTTTGAATATTCTACCTCCTAGTTTTGTGACATGTGTTGCTGTTTGGCAAGTGTTTTAAAACCACAAATAACCATCCTTTACATTGTTTTTATCTTGTTCAATAAGAACTCAGATTTCACTACAGGGGTTTTTTTGTCTTGTTACATGTTAAGTCTTTTACAACGGCTTCATCTTGCTACGTCTTTTATGAATAATTTAAAACCACAAATAAACATCTTCAACTTTTGCTTAGGGCCAAAAATCAGCCTTTAAACTTGAAACAAATAATAATTTGATCACACTAATGTATATGTGAAATTTATCATGACAACATTTCAGTCCTCGTTACACATGGATATACCTGCATGACTTTGGTCTCGAGCTGCACTGATTACTTGCATAGTTGTCAACTGTTAAATGAATCAGCTATTTAGATAATTCCTAATCAGTTTGTTTAATTTTTTTCACTCAGATTTTAAGTCCTGTCTTTAGGCTAAGTCTGGATCCTCATCAGATACAGTGTCATCAGTTTGCACAGATCATTTGTTTTTAAAACATTCTTTATGTGCACTTTGTTGTCAGTGACTTCTTGTGGCCATGTGCGTGATCACTGTCTTCTCTAATTAGTAAAGTTGAAAGTAGCTCTGTTATATTTTTGCAAAAGGTCAGGTCAGTTGTTGTGGAAATGTGTGACATTCCCTCCAAACTTTTTCCTTCCACCACTCAATGTTGTTTTCTTTTATCCATGAAGGCGACCTTTCTCTACCCTCAGCTATATAAACAGAGCATATTCATTTTAGATGCCACTGACAAGCCATTTGTGCAACTTTATGTAGGTGGACTTGTTGTGCCGCTATTCAAATACTGCTCTGTGTTGCCTAAACGGTGTTTAGAGTTTGTTGCTGCTGGTATAATAACATGTTTCCAGATATATTCGCGTATGTTGTTTTGTTGAACATTTGTGTTCAGTCGCGAATTGTGTTGTTGTGTTGTCTTGTCACATATGTCAGTCCTGTGACGTTGTGAGTAATGTGTTTTCTGTGACGTTTGCTGGTGTAATGAGTCAGCCGTGGTTCAGCTTGTGGTCTTCATGTTATTTAAAGGAGCGTTCCAGTGGGTGACAACTTGGCAGCCCTGTTGGCTCCACCACAGCCATGTAGCGCACTTTTTTTAGCCCCTCTCCCAATTTTGTCTTTTTCTGTGAGCCAGACTCAATATATAGTACAACAAGTATTTTAAATTAGTGCTGCAGGATGGAAAGGGGCATCCACTATTGGAACCTGTTTCTGTCTTTATGCCTCAATGCATTACAGTGGAACCAGGCTGGGTCACATAGTTGATTAGATGTATGCTGTACATCCAGTATATCTCCTCTCTGACGCTTTTATTAGTGAGTTTTCTGTCTTAGAGGTTTCAGTCACCACCCTAATGTTAAGGTCAGTGGCTGTTTATTTGTGTACAAGAATACATGCTGTTATCCTCTGTGTTTCTTTGATATTCGGTACAAATTTCAACTCAAACCAGTGAAAAATAGTGTTTTCACACCTGAAAGTTAGAACCAAGGTTCAGGTTTTTCAGTCCACTTAGTTTTGTTTTCACACTGCAGTCTTTGGTAGCAAACTAAAACGTCCTGTCATCAACATTTACATGTGTTGCGTCCATACTTGTCATTGATTGGTTTATAGACGGGCGTGTGTTTGATGTCAGAATGTCTCCATTCATTGTTCCATTCATTTTTCTTCTTCATTTTTGGCATCAATTGCCTTGTTATTTTTGTGATTGGTCCGAAAGTTCGAACTCTCCAAAAAGTGTTCCCACTGTACATGAACTGAACCATGAGTCAGTTTGATCCATTCTCTTGTGGTCGGACCAAAGCCCGGCTGATTAGTCTGCACCATGGTCAATGGGTGCTTGCACACCTCCAAACTGCTGGATCAAACGTAATCCGAAAGTCCAGACCAAACAAAGCAGGTGTCAAAGAGTTCACACAAAGAGAATCACCAACATGATTAAAAGAGTCAAACTTTACAAATTCATAACTAAAAAACTATTTTGACTACAGCTATAGCATTTTGCTGTAGTCAGAATTAATAAATGTTTTCACATGATTCTTTCCAAGAAAATCCATGACATGAACTGGGAAAAATTCTGAATTTGGGGTGAGTTGCTCTGGAATGACTTGTATATAAAAGGATATAGAGGATATTCCAGTGTTCATCTTGAGCTACTCATTGATTTCTAATTTATCAGTAGCTTTATCTTGTGAAGAAGTCAAACTGTATAAAAGTGAACACAGCTAAATGTAGCCCGTCTTTTCCACAAACGAGGACATTGAACGTTTTCTTTAAGTAACTAATAATACACTGTATGTTGCTTTTAAAGGGTTTCTTCAACCAAATTTGACAATTTGATATGAGGATTACTTTTTCCATAGAGCTCCTGTCCTGTTACACTGGTGAGTGGTTGTGTTCTCATGAATCAAATTCATTCATTGTTCAGACTGAAGCTGAAGCCATACAGTAGGCATCTGCTGGTCATATGACTTCTGTATCACAGGAACACACACACACACACACATGCACTCACACACTCCTGGCTGCTGAACATGTTTTAGTGGCCGGCTCTCCAGCTTCAG
>JAPQRN010000497.1:0-17079 GCA_037367275.1 Coranthus polyacanthus | reverse complement strand
CGGCTGGGATCGGCTCCAGCCCCCCCGCGACCCTCCAGAGGAGGATTAAGCGGTTACAGATAATGACTGACTGACTGCTTCTCTATTTCTAATCTATAATACAATCTACTGGAATGTCCATTAAAATAGACTCCAGCTATTAATGTGACTCATTCAGGTGAAAATTAAAACAATGTTCTTCACATGCCACTGGATGTATCCAGTATTTACAGAAACATTAGTTCTGTTGTGTTTGGTGCTCACAGCTGGCAGCAGCATCACGCAACAGCTGAAACCATAAGTGTGTCTCCAAAGAGGCTGTGTACATTTATGCACATGGCAAGGCAGCAGTAACTTAATTAACAGCAGATCAGTCAGGATCAGATGGTCATTAATGTTGTGTGTTTTGCAGCTGTTACACTGTTACACTGGTGGAGTGTTTGTAATCAAGCAGCCTTATCTCTCATCAAGAAATTATTAAACATGAATTCAATATCATTCAAGCCCCACAAACTTGAAGAAAAAGAAAGGCAGAGAATGAGGAGTGTTCAGTTAACACCAGATTTCTTCCGACTTCAATAGGACAAGCCAAACTTTGTGTGTGGCAAATTGTGTTGTCGGTTTGAAATAGATGGTTTTTGCAACAAGGCTAATTTGCACAGATAAGGGCCGATCTCACACCAAATGTATGAATATTCCTTCATTTACATCCATGAAAATGGCACAGGTGCACCATGACCCTGTTTGCTTGGCTGCACAGTTTGCATTTAATTCCACCCGTTATGCTGTCAACACTGAACTTCAGAATTTGTATGGAAAACAGATGCTGTCAGCGCAAAAACTGCAAAAAGCTGTCTGTGGACACTGGCCCTTAATGGTTCCTTAACATTTTAAATTCATTGAGACTCAGAACTCATTTGGTGACATGAATATAGTGTAACCTAAAACTGGTTGGAACCACTTAACATTTTCAAATGTATTTTGTTGATATTGTTATACCTAAGCTTTCTGGATCCACAATAATCTTAATAGATAATATTCCAACCACTGTAACCTTCTGTTTTCTCTACATGAAGCAGACTTGGATACATGACAACACAGATGTTTACACACAAAAATGACACAAAGTGGGCAACCTTCCTGTCAACTAGTTGGGTTGGCCTCTTGAAAGATCTGCAGGCAGGTGCCGCTCAATTAAAAAGACTTTGGATTATATAATTCCTTTAGAAACTTGAAACTTCCTTACCCCAAATGAAGAGGAAAATATATTTATAGGAACCAATAACAACAAAAAAAATCCAAAGGTCAAAATATTAATCTTACTCATAGCAGAAAAAATACTTATGTGTTTGTTAAGCCTGAAATATAATAGAACCAGAAAACCTGGTTTCAGTTAAAATTGCTTCCAAAGAAAACTTTGAGAACCAAATATCCCTGTTTGGCCTTTTTGAGGGAGAAGCAAAAGTTGGGGCTTAGGTGTGTTTCAACTTGAGTAAGTATCAAAGTTTCACAAATAGAACTAATTAGGAGCTTCTTTTACCAAAACGATAAGATCTCTTGTGATACTCCCCAGCTAGATTAATGAACTATTGAAAGGATATTGAGAGGATCAGTGCAGTGCAACTGGCAGTGTTTCATGGTACTTTAGTTACACAAACGTTTGTTCCTACTCCAGCTTAATTAGGGGAGTCAGACTTTTCTGATTAAAACAAAGCCTGTGCTAGGATTGGCGATCTTACATCAAGAAAGTGTATGGAGCAGAAAAGATTGGAGGGATTGTAATGGATTAAAACGTATGAAATCTAAACTCAGTTTCACATCCACTGACAAGACAAAGATCATTTGTATGTTTTTGTGTTTATGTAATGTTACTGTCTGCAGGGATTACAATGATTTATTTCTATTACAACCATACAACGTTAAGCAACCACAAGCCAAATAACAAACCAATACAACATAATCTGATAATGAGCCATATGGATATTAGTGATTTTTAATATTTTATGGACATTTAATGGTACTGGCCAGTGTGAGGGGAAATGTTCATTGGATAATAAGTTACTTTTGATTAACAATGACAACAGTAATATAGATTTTGACCTCATTAAATTCTGAACTGAATTCAAGAAAAATGCATAGGTGCATATTTACAGCAAGAGTACCTTATAGCTAAAGGATTTATACATGGTTTACATAGGTTGTTAATTAGGCTATAAACACTATAAATAATTAATAAGCTGTTATATCACATTATAAACCAAGGACAATAGTAAACTGATGCTTGCCATAACAACTCAGGTGGAGACTGGGCTTCTCAGGCAGATGGCTGGGAGGTATCAGGTAGAGACGGAACCCCACTTGAGGCATCATGTGGAGGCAGAACCCCTCTGCAGGCCAGCTGCAAAGGAGCACCCCTTCCAGAGGATTACTGGGAGGTTGGCTGTAGAGGTGGAGCTGGATAGAAGACGGCTGCAGCTCAGGGACTAGAGTCATCTGCAGCAGCAGGCACTGGAGACTGCTGCTGCAGCATGGAAGGCAATGGAGACTGCTGAGGCGGCTGCACAGAACGCACTGGAGAAGAAGCTGTAGAGGTCAGTGCCAGTGCTGTCACCTAGGGGACCGGGCAGAAGACTGGAGAGGTCGGTGCCAATGGCGTCACCGCAGAGACAGGAAAGGGAGGTAAAGAGGTACATCTGGGCCAACACAGATGTAGATCGAATGCTGGAGAAGTGAGGTGCAGGCAGACTGGAGGGTGGAGGTCAAGCAGACATGGTGTAGGCAGAGGAAGTCTCCGCCCTCAACTCTGCCACATACTCTGAGTAGTAGGGATCTGCTTTCATCAATGGCTGGGAATGGATCAATCTGTTCATACAACTGAGCAACTGAATCTTTTCGTTGTTGAGTCTTGTACAAACAAATTTCTCCACAAGCTGTTCAAAACGGTCATGCAACTCCAGTGACAAAAAATCCTCCAGAGTCAGCTCCCATGAGTCTGCTGGGTCCATTCTTTTGTCTGTTCATACTGTTACAATGTGCAAAAGAGATGACCCAGATACAGATGTTAAGGTAAAAACACCAAGGGATTTATTAACAAAAAACTAAACTTATAACAGGGAAACTTAGAATGTCCAAAAACAGCAGAAACCCAAGAACTCAAAAGGGAAACACAAGGGAAGACAGGACTACGAGGGCTACAGGTAAGGCACATGGAACTCGAACCATGGAGCGTGAATGAGAATGACGAAATGACAAGGGACAAAGGGAAGGTGAGTGGTATGTATATAGGCTATGCGATTGCTGATGGGGGCAGGTGAGTGTTGATGGAGACAGGAGAAAAAAGAGGGAAACTTCAGGTGAGAGGAGGAGTGGCTGTGAGGGTGGAAAAGTACTGAGGGAAGGAAAGGCAGAGAAGGGTAGTGGGGGCAGGGCAGACAACAGGGATAACTAGACAGGTGAGACAGGTGAGTAATAACAACACACGTGAGAGAGACGAGTGGAGGGAAAAGACAGACAGGAAGTAAAAACAAATAAGGACACACGAGGAGGGTGATTTTCAAAATAAACCAGCAAACAGAATACAAACCATGACATGTAAGAAAAGAAAGATTAATAGGAAGACTTCTTTGTGGGTGTTCTTACTGGTGCCAGCTGAACTTGGCTGGCATCTTACATATAACAATTTTATTGTTAAATGGTTACATATTACACTTTACAACAAGGTTACCTTATGCAGGTAAATGGTAGTAACTCATTAGTAAATTGTTTAACATAGTGTCTGATAAAAGGACAAGGTAAAATAAACTAAACAACTGAGATTTAACAGCACCAACCTACCAAATAGTGAGCCTGAATCAATGTGTGAAAACTTTTATACATTTGTTATAAATGTATAATAATAATAATAATAATAATAATAATATAATAACCTCTTTATGAACCATTTATAAGCCTTTACTGTAATGTGGTAGCACTTTATCCTAGCTTTCATGCACATGAACATACTGCAGTAAGAAGTTGAATCTTTACTTTTCTCTGTTGTTTACTAACGGATAAAGGCACAAACTAATATAAACTATAAGTCTGTATATAGTTGCCAGTTTCATATACAACTGGAACCACATTAGCATTCCCCATCATGCTATACAGCATCCTTTCAGTAACAAGCAATACCGCAAACTGAAAGCAGCCAAGTTAGACTAACACAGTAACACAACAGTGGATCATCAACAGTAAAAAAATTAGAAAACAAGGTCCTGTCATTATGTTCTCCCTGCTGTGCATCATAAATATTCCATTTAGAAAAACAAAACAAATTTAAATAAAGCAAAACAACAAAATTACATGAATATTTTGGATGTGTTCCCAAAAACTGTTAACAGGCTCAAAGTTTTCACACACTTAAGTTCCAGCCAGCCAGGCCCCGTCACTCGCCATCTTGTCCTGAGTACTGAGAGGCCTGTGCTTCTGGTTTCCAAAATAAGTCATCAACAGGAGCCTCTCTGTGGGACGAGACAAAGGGAGGCTGATAGGAGCCCAGAGCTCTCACATTATGGCCCCTAAACAGCTGAAGACAACCGCAACAGGCTGAAGCTCTGCTGGACTATAGCTTTTCAATAGGGATATTGGACTCTTAAAGCGCTTCTAACCATGAAAAAACCTTGAAGTGTGGAGCATCAGGCCAAAACAAGTACAGTACATTTTGTTCCCAAAAATTCCCCCATTTCCCCCAGATGCCCATACACAAACCTCTTCCTCCCCATTTCATTACATGTGAAGTACACTGGTGAAACCAATATTCTGTCATGAATAATGAAGTCAGATTTAAATTAGCTTTTTCCCTTAATCTAACAGTATTTTAAATAAATGTGGGGAGGGCTGAATATTCTTCTATCAGGATCATTCAGAATGAATTAATTAAAATGATCACAAAGAAATAGTTGATTTTTCATTACAGGTTTTGTGTGTAATATTTTGGGTAATTTGGAGGATGTAATTGCAGAAATAAGATTCATAATTATGTTTTCATTAGTGTATAATTAGTGTATATTCATACATTAGTGGAAGTAAGAATTGCATTTTCATTACCTTAGAATGAGTCCTTAATATCTACAGAGGGAGCACATCACCTCCACCATGTGGCACTGTTGTGTTTCTACAGTAGGTCAGAATGGACTTTCTCTTCTCCTTTTTTTCCGTTTTATGGCAGGTCGCATCGAGTGTCAGGGTGCATTATCTCAAGGACGGGGCCATGGAGTCAACACTGGGAGGACCAAATCTGCCATGGTCGGATTCCTCCCAACCATTAAAGAAATAAAAATCTGACAACTTATTTCCTTCCATTATAAAACATTTAAATATTTATATGTAATAATACTTGTTGCTGACTTAATGCTGATGTCATTATATAACATCTCTTGTTCTCTCTCACCTCCTTGTCACCTGCTCTCCCCTCACTGACAACATCTTCTATATTTATACATAATTTGCAGTCTGGAGGTAATTTTAAACACATTTTCTGCATTGGATTACATCAGGTAACAACCCTGTGCACTAGATTAGATTAGTTAATGCAGTATTTAATTGGGTGGATGACCATGAAATTATTATTAGGTTTCAAGATACAGCTCTACGATGCGCTGGGATGCATCATGAGAGATGTTCTTGGGGTCCTCAGGAGTTTCAGGTCTCTCAATATCATTCCCCCTCTCCCATGTGACCCAGACAGGGTGGCCAAGTCCCAGCAACAAACCATGGGCCTGCTTTCTTAAATTAAAGCCACCTAGTGGCTCTGCGCAGAGTGAACGGCCTGCAAACCCCTGGCAGCCCACATCAATTGGCTCACAGAGTGCTCTGCACTGCTCCCCAGCTGCTGGTATTTGGCAAACTTTCTCTCGTGAGCCTCTCCATGTGTTTGTCCCACGAAACTGTCAGTTCTCACATAATCACTTGGAAGAATCTGAGAAGATGACCATGACAGGGCGGAGAGTTGTTTGGGTGATACGACTTGGGAATTTCAATTGTTTCCCAAGATCCACTCTTAACTGCCAGTTGGGTGCTGTAGAAAGTTGGCCCGTTCTTTCTTGCGGATGTGAGTATGGCTTCTCTCTTGCTTTAAGGAAATTGATGGTTTTCTACCTGGGAATGTGTTTATTGGATTTGATGGACCTGGTCATGGTGCCAGTGACAACAGCCTTCAGCCAAGGCTTTGGGGCACCTGCAGAAGAGATGTTGCAGGGACCCTCTCCCAGCATGTTTCACTTTTACCCCATGTTTGAAGCTCAGCCAGAAAAGGTAGTGTCTTACACAACTTGAATTCTGATGCGGTAGATTTTGTTCCACCAGAAATCTATCTAAGAGATCTTCCGCTGCATTGTTTCTCTCCTTGTCCAGGCTCCTTGCTAACTGAGTCCCACCATCTTGCTGACATGGTCCTCCTTTCTACCAGCCCAAACTTCTGCCTGGAGTTGTTGATGCCCTTTTCCCTTTGCTTTGCCAATTTTGCAGCTTCGAACAAAACCCAGACCTGATTGACGTACTGCAACCATTCCAATAAGAACCCTCTGCCTTAACTGCTCCTCTGTCACATGCAACTCTCTGGCAGCACTCCACTTTCTGCCTCTGTGGACCTTGATGCCAGCTGCAGAAACTTTAGGATCCCTGTACTGTCTCTGTACTTCATGACTTCCCTTGTTAGTGTAATCACAAATTCATCTGTGAGGCCTTTGGAGGGGAGCTGCAGAGTGTTGGAAGACCCATAGAGAGCGACACTGCTTAAGCTCCTTGGCAGTCCAAGCCACCTTCACAGATAGCTGCTGATCTTCTTCTCCAGAACTTCTACAGTTAATATTAGGCCATCATACAGTACAGGAGGCCATAGCACCCTTGGCAGAATGGCATGCTGGTAAATCCAAGCCTTAAACTGACCTGGCAAGCCAGATTTGTTGACCTTGCAAAGCATCGAGGTCTTCTCTGGTTTTATGGTTGGCAGCTGTGTCCTTTAGGCTGCAGTCAAAGAGTTTTTCCAAGCTCTTGACTGGCTGTTCAGTCATGGAATGGAATGGTTGATCCAGAGATGGTGAAGCAGAACTTCTCCATTACTTTTCCTTTCTGTACAAGGGACCTTGATTTCAGTGGCTTAAAGTGTATCATTGCTTTAACCCATTGAGCTTCTCAAGTCCTTATAAAATCCATCTGCTGCCCAGGACTGAAGATGTAGTGACAATCAAGTCATCCATAAATGCTCTGATCAGTGGCAGCCTCACACCAGTTTTTGCCAGGGGTCTGTGGCACTCCACTGCTGCAGATTTAACTAACATATTCATGGCAAGGGCAAAATGGATGACAGAGATGGTACAGCTGGTTATAATGCCCTTCTCAAGCCCGTGCCACTCTGATGTCTCCATCAGAGGTGACTTTCATCTAGAAATTGTTGTAATAAGGACGTCTCCTAAGAGCTTCTTCAATGAGCTTATGGACCATAAGTGTTGGCCAGGTCCAAACACAGGCCTACCAGACCCCCCTTGCCTTCCTTTGCATCTCTTAGGAGCTGTATTACTGCCCCTGTGTGCTCCAGACAGCCAGGTGTTCCAGGGATTCCACCTTTCAGTACTGACATGTTGATATAATAGTTCTCAATTGGGAAGTTGGAAGTCATCGAGACAAGATACTGAAAAATAACTTGCCTAAATGAGATGAGGAGCAAGATTGTTCCAAAAATGCTCAGTGTTCTTTAAGTTTTCATCCTCGGGGATCCAAACCCCCTCAGCACACCTCCACCGGGTTGGCAACACTTCCTCTATGCCAGATAACTCTCAGGATCTTTTCCAGCTGTTGGAGGATTCTCAGACAGCGTTTGTACACACTACATGGAACTCCACTGGTCCCAGGGGCCTAGTCCTGAATTATCAGTCAGTATTAGTCCTAAATTGCTCCTGTTGCAGCCTGAATGTAAGCAATATATGTATATTTACAAATGAAATGGAGACGACCAGACAAAAGATGAAATATGTTGTGTTCATATGGTCTAAAATGCAGTGTAGCACAGTGAAAATATTATGTAAACAATTCAAAAGTAAGACAAGTAAAATTAATTTTCTTAGTGTTTCATTTTCCATATTACAGTCTACTCAATATTATATCATTAGATTTTTGCTCCTAAAATTGGTCAGAATGTAACCAATAAGTCATTTAAATGTTTAATTCAACACCCGTTAAGTTTCCAACAGCCCATATATGTAAGTAGTCGCTCACGAACGTTTCCCGAACTGCCCGCAGCTGCCTGCTCAATGTCACATAAACTCGACGTGGTTCGACAAAGGAGATTCTCACACATCAGCTGATATAAGTCACTTTCAGATACAATAATCACAGCGGGTGCAATCACCCGTGTGTTAAAACAACAACAAACAACAGCAAACAGCATATCTTACCTTTTATGTCCCATAATTATCCACAGAGCAGCGATATTCCAACAAACACAGTTGTAGTCCAACAAAAACATCCACATGATCCAAACCAGAAAATATATAGTCCAAATGTAGTCCAAAATACATCAAAACATCAATAAATATCCATAAACTGCTGTTACGTCATTTAAAGGGACCTGGGTCGTGCATCCGTTTTCCAAGTTTTCATCCTCTTATTTTCATTTATAAAGTAAATATATGACAGTAGCATGTTATCAAAATGGCCACAAAGGTCTAAACTTTTGATTGACACCTCATTTCACCAATCAGAGTCACCTGAATACCTTTTTCAGACAATAATAGCCAATGAGACACGACAATGACAGAATGGTATACACCCTCTTTTACCAGAAACTGACCAAGCCAATTGCATTCGAGTAAATTTTTGATTGATGTGTCTTTTAGCCAATAAAGGTTGGCCAGGAAGTCCATGCGTATATATGAAAAAACTCACCTGCACTTCAGTGTGCATACACCATGCGTTCATGCAAAAAATTGCAGTCTGCACTTTGAAGTCACTTTTTACCAAAAAATACAATGGCTAAACGGACCACGGAAACAAAATATACGATCGAGGAGGCTTTGGGAACATGCACTTGTGTCAGAGTGATGAGTCAGGAGCAGATAAGTCAGAGGAGGAGAGTGATGTGACCTCAATTGACAGAGAGGTTAAGGATCTGTTTCTTGAGGGAAAAGACATCACTCTTGACAAGTAAGTACTTGGAATTATATTATATTACATTAAAATATGTTATATATATATTATATCATGTTTAATTTTATTCTATTATAGTAGTATAGTGTAGTATTTATTTGACAGAGATAATAATTATTTTGGGGAGTGCACATTTTGTAGGTTTGCTTCTTTGTCACTCTGATTCTGATCACCTGTTGGGAGGTGTGTGTCTGTGTGTATCTGTGTGTGTGTTTGTTGACCCCCCCCCCCCTTCATTTTTCTTCTGATTTTTTCATTTTTTGATAGTGTAAACTACTGGCGTGTTAGACTGTTAGCTCTAGAAATGTAAAATACAGGAAAGATGATACAGTTTTATCTAGTTGTAAATCATTATTTCTTTATCTTCATATAACATCATCTCATTCAGCTGATGATCCAGACTGGAGGCCAAGCACCTCTGCCGGGCTCAGCCAGCACTTCAGACAGCAGCAGGAGTTTCATGATGTCAAAATGTGTTATTACATGTTTATACACCAGTTACTCTGTGTCAGTAATTCTCATAGTGAATATGAGTATGGGATAGGATGCCCCAGAGTGTAAGTTTTCCGTAGAGCCCAAATTCATAACTGCACGTTGAAGCATTCAAGAATAGCAGCCTTTTTATTCAGGTGTGCCAAGGTTGTGCCAAAGGTGTGCCAAAGGTGTGCCAAATGGCCACTTTTGGATAATGCCTGGACATATCCCCTCAGAAACATGTGCTAAATACTCATTTATTGTAGTATTGCTGTAAAAATTTAGTCTGAAGTAGGTAAGTGGTGTGGTCCTATTGTGTTTTTCAGCTAGTACAGTACCAGCCATCCAAACATTATCCACACTTGTAGCTGCTTATAGCTCTTTGTTATTTCTAAAATTGTAAATTACTACGTGCAAGGATTATATTAATTTACTTACTTAACAGAGGTGGTGAGAATCCACACATTCTTTACTCCAGTAGAAGAACAGATCCTTGGGTAGGAAAAGACTGTTATAACAAGGCAACAGTGTTTTCATCTTCTTATGACTATTATGTGCTTTTTGTCTTATTGTATTATTGTTCCATCCATTTAGACTGAAATCGTCTTGATTTTATACAATATTCAATAAATCAACTGCTTTAAAGCTAAAAGGGAACAAGCCTGTTTTGAAAATATTAGGAGTAGGAAGTACAGACATTTGTATAAGGAAAGAGCTATTGTAAAAGACCTATGCTGATATATCTGAAATGCAGATATGTGTGAAAGTAATTTCCTTTATAATGACAACCACCCCACCCCCCACCCCACAAACATAAAATAAAAAAACACCAACATCACTAATAAGCTACATTTTTAAAAGGTCCTGTTCAAAACAAGTAAAGAATAAAGGGAGATAAATATAGTAAAAAAAGTTTGCTCACGACTGCAATGCAGTCAATGGGGAACATATGTGGATACAGAAGATAAACAGATGCATGTAAACACACAGCTACATCTGCAGTTTATCTAACATCAGTGTTGAGTTAATGCATACACCAGTAGTTCACTATGTTGGCTAAATAGTTCAGGAAAATAACACATTTTCCCCCAAACAAAATAATATAATATACCATTAAGATAGAAAAACAGAAGCCATGATCACACTTAATGTCCCTCTGTTACTGAAGTTCATTCTAGTTTGACCTCCTGCTTTATCCTTGCTCCTCCTCCAAAACCTTGTCTCCCTCTGTCTTTCTTGTATTTAGCAGGACCAGCTGCCGTAGATTGAGGTTGAAGTGGATATTCTGGCTGTACTTTCTCTACAACTCTTGTGTGACTAGCTCACTAGCTTTAACAACATATCTTCTTCCAGGTGTTGTGAATAACTCTTTTCATGCACAATGTGTGCACGGTCAGAATGCAGTGGTGCACAGGTAGGAAGGTAGACAGGCAGGTTGGTGACCAATTATCAAATGTAACTTAAATAATTGGCAGGGTTTATTACAGGCCTGTACCTGCCACAGACACTGTTTTTTTCTTACTATTGTTTAAGTATTAGATTGAGAATTGATTGCTATTGGGACATAAAATATAAAATGCTTCTAACATACATTGACCACTGCAAAATATCCCACATGCACTGTAAATTTTATATATTAATATATAGGGGGTCATAATAGTAATACAGTAAATGCTAATTCTTATTTTGTTTGTGTTAAATTTTGTGTCTTGCCTGTCTTTCATACTTCACTGTATCACACTCAGCTTGCTCTAAAACCCTGTTCATGCATGGTTTCAAATATGTGTGAAGGCCTCATTTATTTTAGAGCCAACTAGTAAATGCTATGCATAATTTTTGGGTGCACTCTGGTTTACTCAATATGACATAATAGATGTAATAGAAAATGATAATAATCTAAATGGACAACCATGAATATGTTTACAGCAGCCACTCATACATAACTGTACGATATCAAAATACATGAAATGGATCAACACTATCAAGTCTGACATCTAATTCAGTCAGCTGTGCCCATATCCCAGTCTCAGCTGTAATTCAAGCCACATGGTTACATAACTAGACAATCAAGTTTCACACCCTGCGATTGCTTTTCTATCAGACACCTTATCACACACCACATCCACCACATTTGGAGGATCTCAGTGTCAGATACTGTGAGTACAAATGAGTTCATAATCACTTAAGAGGTCTGGTCACACCACAACATGGCAATGCAACACTGATGTGGCTTTCCATAAGAACCAGTTGTATGAGTTTGGTGACATCAGTGGATTTAATAAAAGCTCATCACTGACACACTGGCCTGATGAGTCGTGAGAGCTTCTCTTCTGTTGTTTTATGACTTTGAGTTGCTTTGTTTTACTGTTTTTTATCCTTTTGTTTTATTGATTTTATTTTGTGATTTGATATAGTCTTTTTATTGCATTCACTGTCTTATAGACTTGCTACTTTGACTTTCTCATGTCTCTAACATTGTGTGTCTTTTTATGGTGTTTTTTTTCAGGTATGTTTTCATTGTAGTGTGCTTAGTGTGACTTAAATGAGAGGCTCTTGGAGCTACTGACAAACGGAGAAGACACAGACAAATAGGAGGCAGCACAGCATAAAGGAAGTCAGACAAAGAGATAAAAATGGTGCAGAGAGAAAGAAGCTACGAGGAGGAACCGCAGTGAAGAAATCTCAGGATGACTGCTTGGAGAGCGCAAGCAGCTCCACTCACCAAGTGCCTATTTGCTGCGGTACAAATCACTGCTAGGCCCGGCAGGCCCAGAGGGGAAAGCACTTTTCTTCACCTCATCGTCAGGCCTTGGAATCCCATTCCACTTTTCCAGATGGCTTCAGCAGCGGCAGACTGAGCTGCTCCTGCTTCCGCTGACCCGCCCAGTTATCCCATCTGTCCAAATCAAGCATCCCAGTCACTACTGGCTGCAACTCTTTGAGACTGGGAACCTAATCCAGTCCCTCGCTGGAGACCAATTTGTGAAGTGGTTTGATGGAAATCCCTACCCCCATGTCTGGCCTTGGTTCTCCTTTACCAGGCAAATAGTATAATTGGTTTATGGTTAACCAAAGGAGGGAGATTCGCAAGGAGGGGACCCAAATGTCATTTTATCACATCTTACTGTGCAGAAGTCCACACATTCTTTACTCCAATATAAGTACAAAGGTACTAATTCAAGTTCTTTACTACAGTAAATGTGAAGTCCACACTCTGAAATGTATTTAAAATAGAACAGTCAAATGTAGACCTTTGAAAGATATTTCTACCAGCGGTGTGTAAAGTGAACTGAACCTCACGTCATATTAATATAGTGTGAACACTATTAAACCATTCTAACATAAAATAATTTAAAAAAATATATGAAAATAGACTGAAAAGGTAATGGACATAAACTTCACTCTATTGTGCAAATCAATTCACCAGTTCATCAGACACCTTTTCTCCATGATCAAGTCTCCCTTTACTGTCTGTTTTCACATCAATTTCATCATTGTTGTTTACATTGCTTTCGTCTTGTTGAATAAGAAGTCAGATTGCACTCTTATTGTTCATTTTGATTTAATACTACACTGGCTTTCACAACAAGTCACAATAAACAAAATGACCACTAGGGGCACTTTCATACCTACCTCATTTGGTCCAGACTTTTGGACTTTCCAGTCTAATTCAAACCAAATTGGCAGGTCTGAAACCTTTCCTGGACTATGACACAACACAGTTGGTCTGTGGTCCGACCAAATGAGGTGGTCTCGGTCTGGATCAAACTGATCCTTTATGATTATCACTGCTGGTTCTGTTATCTGAAATAAGCAGTAACAGTTAATAAGCCACTTTTAAGACCTTGTAAGATATCTATAAACATAAATAAAGTCCATATAAGTGTTAGCATAATTAACACAGTTATTATTATGTATGAGACACTTACAAGCACTTACTAGAAACTTGTTAACAAGTTATACCATATTAACCTTAATTAGATGTTTATTGACATTAATAAGACTTAATGAGTGTTAATAATATCATAAAACATATTTGCTATTGGCTTAGACACTTGTCAACAGTTTATAAACCACTTATCCACCTTAATTTTTTTATTAACGTGGATAAGTGGATAATGATTAATATTGGACATTTGGATCAAATGTACAGCAGAGCCCAGGAAAGTTTAAATTCACAGATGCATTGTGGGAGTTTTACCTGTCAGGATTATTGGTGGTGGCAAAAGGAGGGATTTGCAACAGTGGTAAGTGATTGATTTTAATTTTAAAAAATAAAAGCCTTCTGTATACAGCCTGTTTGCCACAAATCTTAAAACACTGTAGTCTAATTCATGTATACTTTGCTGTGTGAGAGGCAGCCTCACCTGCAGACAAAGAATTACAGAGGGAGGATAAAGGGAAGAACTGATACTGACTGATATCTGTGTCAACCGTTTTGTCTAAACCTCACTCAGTATTAGTATTAGTAAATAGTATTTACTGACATTGTAGATTTGTGTTAAGTGAGATATTATTTCGTATAGTCACTATAATGTTGTAAATCTTATTGTTGCAACTCTACAAACATTATTTAGTAACTGCCGAAATATCATTTGTAATATAAATTAATTCTAACCCTGTTCTGAATTTGTTCTTTTTCAAAAATAATAATTTAAAAACCCTATTTCTTAAGTACTGAGCTATAAGAGTATGGATAAGATGAAATACCCACCTCTGCATCACATATAGTGTTATCACTTTATAATAGTAATCATGCAATCATCAATGCTAGTTAACATTTTCAGTTTTCAGTCGTATCACATCAGGTTGACAGCATAAGGCAGTGGAGGGAGTTCCATGTGGTGGTGTTTAGGAGTGTATTGCCCAGTCCTCATCAACTAAGTCAGATATAAGCTATTTCATTCAGATTTCCTGTAAACCTTTGTACACATTTTTTTGCTTACATATAAGGATACAGGAGTTGTTTGGCTCAAACTTGTGGAGTTCACCTGGTAAATGAGTCCGATCACCTTCTCACCTTAAACTAACCTTTCCAGAGATTGTTTGATCAGTGCAGTTAATGCGTTCACACCTGCTCAAGGAGTGAAAGCACACTTTGATACAATTTTATTCCAACTGTCGATGTATGATACTGTGATTTGAAACACTATCCAGATGCTAACATAAAGTGCCAGTCCAGAGGCACTGTCCCCGAAAGCCATGCGATGTTACAGAAACTATCATTCTTTATATTATACAGCCTAGCGGTGGGTGTGAGCTTCCCTCCATCCAGGACATCTACAACAGGCAGTGTGTCCAGATGTGCTCCAGTCTGACAGGTAAGGCATTAGTCTCAAGGTCTGGACCAACAGGCTCCAGGACAGTTTCTGTCACAAGGCCTTCAGACTGACACACAGGCATTCACACATATGCATACACATAAATACATACACATATACATACACTTTGACTTCACACTGTCACCTTACCATGTTTTTATTAGTACTTATTGATTTTATTTATTGTTTTACACATGCTGCTATGAGAGAAGGAATCAGAACACATTTTATTTCTCATAATTCTATAATGGATATAACAAAGTATTATTAAATGTACTGAACATGACTACCATGACCAAGTACTATATGACAATATTTTCACTTCGATAGCTTCTAGAAATACAGTATTGGCAGTAGTATGACAAGTGCAACTACAAGTAGGGCTACTATAGGTGGAAATTAAGTAATGTATCTACTACCACTGCATTTATGTATGTAGATAATTGTCACTTAACCCTCGAAGGTCGACAATCACGCCGGCATGATCAAATTACTTGACTTTTGTCACGTAACTAACCCTAACCCTAACATAAAAACAAGGTCAACTTGAGTGCTGTCATCAAAAAGTCTTCAAAAGTCTTCATGTCTTCAAAAGTGAAAGTGAAACTCCAGTCTCTATGTCAATAAACCAAATAAAACTGGAGATATTGTCTTTTACATTTGATAAAAAAAAAATATAAGAACGCATGCGTAAAGGTATGAAATATGAGGTGGGGCAGACATTGTCTTTCTTTGAATATCTTCGTCATTTTCATTCATGTGTTTTTTATTGATATAAATAATATAATTTTTGAAATTGGATTTTATGAGTTTTGTGTATTTTTGGGCCCAATATGTTAATAAAGTAGGTTAGAGTGAAAAAATAAAGTAAAGTAAACTTTATTTTATGTCATATATAAAGGCAAAATCTTCTTGAAAAACAACCTCACAATTTTGCAAAGAGTAGTGGAAGTTTGCATACTAAAAGGACAAAATGGACAAAATATATGCCAGTTTAAAATTAAATGTTATTAATATTAAAAACAAATAGTGTTCAGCACGAAAACTTAGAAAAATTGGTGAAGACATCAGAAGTGGTGAAAAATGTGATAATTTATAAGGTGTCTCGGCAACCTGATCCCTGGGCACAGACTTTAACTCTTGGGACGTGGAACGTCACCTCACTGGGGTGAGGGGGAGCCTGAGCTTGTGCGGGACATCGAGAAATACTGTCTAGATATAGTCAGGCTCACCTCCACACACAGCTTGGCCTCTGGGAACCCAGCTCCTCGAGAGGGACCCTCCACTTTTCTGGAGTTGTCCGTGGAGAGAGGTTGCGGGCTGGTGTGGCCTTGCTTACAGCCCCAAACATCAGCCACAACGTGTTGGAGTTTACCCCAGTGAACAAGAGGATCACGTCCCTGCGACTTTGGGTTGGGGACAGGTCCCTCACTGTTGTCTCGGCCTACTGAGTCCCTTCTTGGAGTCCCTGGGAGGGGTGCTGGACAGTGCTCTGACTGGGGACTCCATTATTCTACTGGGGGACTTCAACGCTCACGTGGGCAATGACAGTGAGACCTGGAGGGGTGTGATTGGAATGAATGGCCTCCCTGATCTAAACCCGAGTGGTGTTCTGCTATTGGACTTCTGTGCTAGTTACAGCTTGTCCATAACAAACACCATGTTTGAGCACAGGGGTGTCCACAAGTGCATGTGGCACCAGGACACCCTAGGCTGGAGGTTGATGATAGACTCTGTAGTCGTGTCATCTGTCAACTGATCACCACCTGGTGGTGAATTGGATGCACTGGCAGGGGAGGAAGCCAGACAGACTCGGCAGGCCCAAACATGTCGTGAGGGTTTGTTGTCTGGCGGAGCCTTCTGTTAGCACGGCCTTCAACTCCCACCTCCGGGAGAGCTTCTCTCAGATCCCGTGGGAGGCTGGAGACATCAAGTCCAAGTGGACCATATTCTCCACCTCCATTTTCGAAGCTGCTGCGCAGAGCTGTGGTCGCAGGGTCTCGGGTGCCTGTCGCGGCAGCAACCCCTGAACCCGGTGGTGGACACCGGAAGTAAGGGATGCTGTCAAGCTGAAGAAGGAGTCCTATCGAGCGTTGTTGGCTCTTGGGACTCCTGAGGCAGCTGA